>CAJHQP010002671.1:0-81093 GCA_905132765.1 Moricandia arvensis
CATCGTGAACTGATATAAGATGATTTTCAAAGAGGTTAAAACCTTTGTTTTCTCTCTTTTTCTAGAGAATAAAGATTTCATAGTGGTTAGTCCATTGATTTAGATAGTATATGAAGTTTTATTAAATTAATTGTTAAAATTTTAGCAAAGATGTCCATGTACAACGAATAAAAGTTTTGCATACATCAATATAAATTTATAATGTGGTTAGAAAAATTTAAACAACACTAAAGAGGATAAAATTCAGTATATAGAAAATTTACCGAAAAACTCAATATTTTCATAGGGGTGTTAGCCTACAAATTTTGATAAATGTTCAAAACAATATGAAACTATTTTTTAATGCATAATTGCATCGTGAACTGATATAGGATGATGATCAAAGAAGTTTGAAACCTTTGGTTGTCATTTTTTTGTAGAGAATAGAGATTTCATAGTGGTTAGTACATTGATTTAGATTCTATATGAAGTTTTATTAAATTAATTGTTAAAATTTTATAAACGATGTCCATGTACGATGAATAAAAGTTTTGCATACATCAATATAAATTTAGAATGTGGTTAGAAAAATTAAACAACACTAAAAAGGATAAAATTCAGTATATAGAGAATTTACATAAAAACTCAATTTTTCGTAGGGGTTAGTTAACCTACAAATTTTGAGAAATTTTCAAAAAATATGAAGTTATTTTTTAATGCATAGTTGCATCTTGAACTGATATAGGATGATGTTCAAAGAGGTTTGAAACCTTTGTTGTCTCTGTTTTTCTAGAGAATAGAGATTTCATAGTGGTTAGTCTATTGATTTAGATAGTATATGAAGTTTTATTAAATTAATTGTTAAAATTTTAGAAACGATGTCCATGTACGATGAATAAAAGTTTTGCATGCATCAATATAAATTTAAAATGTGGTTAGAAAAATTTAAACAACACTAAAGAGGATAAAATTCAGTATATAGAGAATTTACCGAAAAACTCAATATTTTCGTAGGGGGTTAACCTACAAATTTTGATAAATTTTCAAAAAAATATGACATTATTTTAATGCATAGTTGCATCGTGAACTGATATAAGATGATTTTCAAAGAGGTTAAAAACCTTTGTTGTCTCTGTTTTTCTAGAGAATAGAGATTTCGTTGTGGTTAGTCCATTGATTTAGATAGTATATGAAGTTTTATTAAATTAATTGTTTAAATTTTAGCAAAGATGTCCATGTACGACTAATAAAAGTTTTGCATACATCAATATAAATTTATAATGTGGTTAGAAAAATTTAAACAACACTAAAGAGGATAAAATTCAGTATATAGAAAATTTACCAAAAAACTCAATATTTTCGTAGGGGTGTTAACCTACAAATTTTGAGAAATTTTCAAAAAATATGAACTATTTTTAATGCATAATTGCATCGTGAACTGATATAGGATGATGATCAAAGAAGTTTGAAACCTTTGTTGTCTTTTTTTGTAGAGAATAGAGATTTCATAGTGGTTAGTACATTGATTTAGATTCTATATGAAGTTTTATTAAATTAATTGTTAAAATTTTAGAAACATTCATGTACGATGAATAAAAGTTTTGCATACATCAATAAAAATTTAGAATGTGGTTAGAAAAATTTAAATAACACTAAAAGAGGAAAAATTCAGTATATAGAGAATTTACATAAAAACTCAATTTTTCGTAGGGGTTAGTTAACTACAAATTTTGGAGAAATTTTCAAAAAATGTGAAATTATTTTTAATGCATAGTTGCATCGTGAACTGATATAGGATGATGATCAAAGAGGTTTGAAACCTTTGTTGTCTTTTTTTTCTAGAGAATAGAGATTTCATAGTGGTTAGTATATTGATTTAGATTCTATATGAAGTTTTATTAAATTAATTGTTAAAATTTTAGAAACGATGTCCATGTACGATGAATAAAAGTTTTGCATGCATCAATATAAATTTAAAATGTGGTTAGAAAAATTTAAACAACACTAAAGAGGATAAATTCAGTATATAGAGAATTTACATAAAAACTCAATATTTTCATAGGGGGTTAACCTACAAATTTTGATAAATTTTCAAAACAATATGACATTATTTTAATGCATAGTTGCATCGTGAACTGATATAAGATGATTTTCAAAGAGGTTAAAAACCTTTGTTGTCTCTGTTTTCTAGAGAATAGAGATTTCATTGTGGTTAATCCATTAATTTAGATAGTATATGAAGTTTTATTAAATAACTGTTAAATTTTAGCAAAGATGTCCATGTACGACTAATAAAAGTTTTGCATACATCAATATAAATTTATAATGTGGTTAGAAAAATTTAAACAACACTAAAGAGGATAAAATTCAGTATATAGAAAATTTACCGAAAAACTCAATATTTTCATAGGGGTTAACCTACAAATTTTGAGAAATTTTCAAAAAAATATGAAGTTATTTTTAATGCAGAGTTGCATCGTGAACTGATATATGATGATGATGGTCAAAGAGGTTTGAAACCTTTGTTGTCTCTGTTTTTCTAGAGAATAGAGATTTCATAGTGGTTAGTCCATTGATTTAGATAGTATATAATGTTTTATTAAATTAAATGTTAAAATTTTAGAAACGATGTCCATGTACGTTGAATAAAAGTTTTGCATGCATCAATATAAATTTAAAATGTGGTTAGAAAAAATTAAACAACACTAAAGAGGATAAAATTCAGTATATTGAGAATTTACCGAAAAACTCAATATTTTCATAGGGGTTAACCTACAAATTTTGATAAATTTTCAAAACAATATGAAACTATTTTTAATGCATAATTGCATCGTGAACTGATATACGATGATGATCAAAGAGGTTTGAAACCTTTGTTGTCTTTGTTTTTGTAGAGAATAGAGATTTCATACAGGTTAGTACATTGATTTAGTTTATATATGAAGTTTTATAAAATTAATTGTTAAAATTTTAGAAACGATGTCCATATACGATGAATAAAAGTTTTGCATACATCAATATAAATTTAAAAATGTGGTTAGAAAAATTAAACAACACTAGAGAGGATAAAATTCAGTCTATAGAGAATTTACCGAAAAACTCAATATTTCGTAGTGGGTTAACCTACAAATTTGAGAAATTTCAAAAAATATGAATTATTTTAATGCATAGTTGCATCGTGAACTGATATAGGATGATGGTCAAAGAGGTTTGAAACCTTTGTTGTCTCTGTTTTTCTAGAGAATAGAGATTTCATAGTGGTTAGTCCATTGATTTAGATTAGTATATGATGCTTTATTAAATTAATTGTTAAATTTTTAGAAACGATGTCCATGTACGTATGAATAAAAGTTTTTGCATACATCAATATAAATTTAAATGTGGTTAGAAAAATTAAACAACACTAAAGAGGATAAAATTCCAGTATATAGAAGATTTACCGAAAAACTCAATATTTTCGTAGGGGTTAACCTACAAATTTGAGAAATTTTCAAAAAATATTACATTATTTTTAATGCATAGTTGCATCGTGAACTGATATAGGATGATTTTCAAAGAGGTTAAAAACCTTTGTTGTCTCTGTTTTTCTAGAGAATAGAGATTTCGTTGTGGTTAATCCATTGATTTAGATAGTATATGAAGTTTTATTAAATTAATTTTTAAAATTTTAGCAAAGATGCCGTGTACGACGAATAAAAGTTTTGCATACATCAATACAAAATTTATAATGTGGTTAGAAAAGTTTAAACAACATTAAAAAGGATAAAATCCAGTATATAGAAAATTTACCCAAAAACTTAATATTTTCGTAGGGGTTAACCTACGAATTTCGAAAATTTTTCAAAAAAAATATTACATTATTTTTAATGCATAGTTGCATCGTGAACTGATATAGGATGATGTTCAAAGAGATTTGAAACAATTGTTGTCTCTGTTTTTCTAGAGAATGGAGATTTCATAGTGGTTAGTCCATCGATTTAGATAATTTATGAAGTTTTATTAAATTAATTATTAAAATTTTAGAAACGATGTCCATATACGTGGAATAAAAGTTTTGGATGCATCAATATAAATTTAAAATATGGTTAGAAAAATTTAAACAACACTAAAGAGGATAAAATTCAATATATAGAGAATTTAAAGAAAAACTCAATATTTTCGTAGGGGGTTATCCGACAAACTTAGAGAAATTTTAAAAACATATATGATATTATTTTTAATGCATAGTTACATCGTGAACTCATATTAGATGATTTTTAAAGAGGTTAAAAACCTTTGTTGTCTCTGTTTTTCTAGAGAATAGAGATTTCATAGTGGTTAGTCGATTGATTTAGATAGTATATGAAGTTTTATTAAATTAATTGTTAAAATTTTAGCAAAGATGTCCATGTACGACGAATAAAAGTTTTGCATACATCAATATAAATTTATAATGTGGTTACAAAAATTTAAACAACACTAAAGAGGATAAAATTCAATATATAGAGAATTTAACGAAAAACTTAATATTTTCGTAGAGGTTAGTTAACCTACAAATTTTGAGAAATTTTCTAAAAAATATGAGATTATTTTTAATGCATAGTTGCATCGTGAACTGATATAAAATGATGTTCAAAGAGATTTGAAACATTTGTTGTCTTTTTTTTCTAGAGAATGAAGATTTAATATTGGTTGGTCCATTGATTTAGATAGTTTATGAAGTTTTATTAAATTAATTATTAAAATTTTTAGAAACGATGTCCATGTACGATGAATAAAAGTTTTGGATACATCAATATAAATTTAGAATATGGTTAGAAAGATTTAAAAACACTAAAGATGATCAATTTTAGTATAATGAGAATTTACCAAAAAACTCAATATTTTCGTAGGGGGTTAAACCTACAAACTTTGAGAATTTTTTTTTTAAAATTATGACATTAGTTTTAATGCATAGTTTCATCGTAAACACACATATGATGATGGTCAAAGATGTTTGAAACCTTTGTTATCCCTACTTTTCTAGAGAATACAAATTTCATAGTGGTTAGTACATTGATTTAGATAGTATATGAAGTTTTATTAAATTAATTGTTAAAATTTTAGAAACGATGTCCATGTACGATGAATAAAAGTTTTGCATACATCAATATAAATTTAAATGTGGTTAGAAAAATTTAAACAACACTAAAGAGGATAAAATTCAGTATATAGAAAATTTACCGAAAAACTCAATATTTTCGTAGGGGTTAACCTACAAATTTTGAGAAATTTTCAAAAAAATATGACATTATTTTTAATGCATAGTTGCATCGTGAACTGATATAGGATGATTTTCAAAGAGGTTAAAAACCTTTGTTGTCTCTGTTTTTCTAGAGAATAGAGATTTCATAGTGGTTAGTCCATTGATTTAGATAGTATATGAAGTTTTATTAAATTAATTGTTAAAATTTTAGCAAAGATGTCCATGTACGACGAATAAAAGTTTTGCATACATCAATATAAATTTATAATGTGGTTAGAAAAATTTAAACAACACTAAAGAGGATAAAATTCAGTATATATAAAGTTTACCGAAAAACTCAATATTTTCGTAGGGGTTAACCTACAAATTTTGAGAAATTTTCAAAAAAATATGACATTATTTTTAATGCATAGTTGCATCGTGAACTGATATAGGATGATGTTCAAAGAGGTTTGAAAACCTTTGTTGTCTCTGTTTTTCTAGAGAATAGAGATTTCATAGTGGTTAGTCCATTGATTTAGATAGTATATGAAGTTTTATTAAATTAATTGTTAAAATTTTAGCAAAGATGTCCATGTACGACGAATAAAAGTTTTGCATACATCAATATAAATTTATAATGTGGTTAGAAAAATTTAAACAACACTAAAGAGGATAAAATTCAGTATATAGAGAATTTACCGAAAAACTCAATATTTTCGTAGGGGTTAACCTACAAATTTTGAGAAATTTTCAAAAAATATGACATTATTTTTAATGCATAGTTGCATCGTGAACTGATATAGGATGATGATCAAAGAGGTTTGAAACCTTTGTTGTCTCTGTTTTTCTAGAGAATAGAGATTTCATAGTGGTTAGTACATTGATTTAGATAGTATATGAAGTTTTATTAAATTAATTGTTAAAATTTTAGAAACGATGTCCATGTACGATGAATAAAAGTTTTGCATACATCAATATAAATTTAGAATGTGGTTAGAAAAATTTAAACAACACTAAAGAGGATAAAATTCAGTATATAGAGAATTTACCATAAAAACTCAATTTTTCGTAGGGGTTAGTTAACCTACAAATTTTGGAGAAATTTTCAAAAAATGTGAAACTATTTTAAATGCATAGTTGCATCTTGAACTGATATAGGATGATGATCAAAGAGGTTTGAAACCTTTGTTGTCTTTTTTTTGTAGAGAATAGAGATTTCATAGTGGTTAGTATATTGATTTAGATAGTATATGAAGTTTTATTAAATTAATTGTTAAAATTTTAGAAAGGATGTCCATGTACGATGAATAAAAGTTTTGCATGCATCAATATAAATTTAAAATGTGGTTAGAAAAATTTAAACAACACTAAAGAGGATAAATTCAGTATATAGAGAATTTACAAAAAACTCAATATTTTCATAGGGGGTTAACCTACAAATTTTGATAAATTTTCAAAACAATATGACATTATTTTAATGCATAGTTGCATCGTGAACTGATATAGGATGATTTTCAAAGAGGTTAAAAACCTTTGTTGTCTCTGTTTTTCTAGAGAATAGAGATTTCGTTGTGGTTAATCCATTAATTTAGATAGTATATGAAGTTTTATTAAATTAATTGTTTAACTTTTAGCAAAGATGTCCATGTACGACTAATAAAAGTTTTGCATACATCAATATAAATTTATAATGTGGTTAGAAAAATTTAAACAACACTAAAGAGGATAAAATTCAGTATATAGAGAATTTACCGAAAAACTCAATATTTTCGTAGGGGTTAACCTACAAATTTTGAGAAATTTTCAAAAAAATATGACCTTATTTTTAATGCTTAGTTGCATCGTGAACTGATATAGGATGATGTTCAAAGAGATTTGAAACAATTGTTGTCTCTGTTTTTCTAGAGAATGGAGATTTCATAGTGGTTAGTCCATCGATTTAGATAATTTATGAAGTTTTATTAAATTAATTATTAAAATTTTAGAAACGATGTCCATGTACGTTGAATAAAAGTTTTGCATGCATCAATATAAATTTAAAATGTGGTTAGAAAAATTAAACAACACTAAAGAGGATAAAATTCAGTATATAGAGAATTTACCGAAAAACTCAATATTTTCGTAGGGGTTAACCTACAAATTTTGAGAAATTTTCAAAAAAATATGACATTATTTTTTAATGCATAGTTGCATCGTGAACTGATATAGGATGATGTTCAAAGAGGTTTGAAACCTTTGTTGTCTTTGTTTTTGTAGAGAATAGAGATTTCGTTGTGGTTAATCCATTGATTTAGATAGTATATGAAGTTTTATTAAATTAATTTTTAAAATTTTAGCAAAGATGCTGTGTACGACGAATAAAAGTTTTACATACATCAATATAAATTTATAATGTGGTTAGAAAAGTTTAAACAATATTAAAGAGGATAAAATCCAGTATATAGAAAATTTACCCAAAAACTTAATATTTTCGTAGGGGTTGTTAACCTACAAATTTCGAGAAATTTTCAAAAAAAATATTACATTATTTTTAATGCATAGTTGCATCGTGAACTGATATAGGATGATGTTCAAAGAGATTTGAAACAATTGTTGTCTCTGTTTTTCTAGAGAATGGAGATTTCATAGTGGTTAGTCCATCGATTTGATAATTTATGAGTGATGTTCTGCGTTTTACCACAGGCCAATTAACCTAAGTGCACGCTACCACAATCGAATGGTATATCGATGCAGCACTTTAGGATCGATTCCACAGAGAACTAGTGATCTATAACACTAAGAATACACAAAATTTCCTAATCTAAGCAAACAAGGGAATATGGGTGATTTGTAACAAACTAAACTCCTAGAATTATGAACAATGTGATCTCAAATTCAAACAAGAAACAAGTGCAAGAATCAAACTTTAAATCAATAGCTAAGGATAGATCCATGGGCAAGATCATCGATATCGGGTGATCAAGATTCAATCTAGGATGCTCAAACAAAACAATCAACAAGTCTATAGGTCTAAATCTCGTTCAAATAGACTAATCCACTCCCGTGACAATAGCCCCTATGCTAATCATGAATTAGACATCAACTCCCGTTGGCCTTACCCAATCAAGCATGCATAAAACACAAGTCTACTAACCACTAAACATCTTGACAACAACTCCCGTTGGCCAAGCATGTATAGGACAATACTAGGTTGTTCAAGCATTTCATCGAACACCTTCCGGGCGTGAAACTACTTATGATCTAGATTAGATTTCCCAACCTTAACCTAGCATTAAAATCACCTAATAAGCCATAGAACAAAGTTAATCAAGCAAGAATCATCCTAAACATTCACCTAATCACCCTAATCTACTTAACCCATGAATCTAAGAATGTTTACTCAATAAACTCCATGATAAACCTTAAATCTATGTGAGATTCAAGGTTAATCATGTAAGAGAAACAAGATAAGATGAAGAACTTCCTTAAATGATTCAAAAGATTCAAGCTTTTACAATGAAACAAAGTCTTTAGAGAGAAAATGAGATATCTTAGAGTTTTGGGGGTCTAAAACTATTTGTAAGAAGGTAAAACTCGAGCTGGTTTGATCTCATAAACCAAGTCAAACCGGAATAGACCGGTTAATAACTTGATTTTGTGACTGGTCTTCTTCGTAGCGGCCACTGCATCCCGCTCCACAAAGCCGCTACGAGGCACGCAGCGGTTACTTTTGGCCGCTCCAACATGCCGATATCGAGCAGGGGTTGGAGGTGATGAGCCAGCGGCCAAGCAAAGCCGCTACGTCGAGCCGCTTCGAACGTTTACGAACGTGAGTTTCAGTTCTTCTTCTTAGTTTGGTCAAGCCTCTCCCCGCATCAACAGTAGCACCACCGCGACCATCTCGTCTTCAGTTCATCCCGGTATCGCCGGAATCAGCCCTCACCGCTGCGAAGCTTCACCATGACCAAGCTTCCTCCATCTTCAAATCTCCATCTCCGCCGTTTTGCTCCACCACGGAGTCCCATGTTCTTGTCTCTCGGCTCCTCCGTCGTGTTATAGGCTCGTGCCCTTTCATCGTCGGCGGTTGCAGGCTTCTCGTAACGGAGGAATCACGAAGCAACAATGGTGGATTTGAGGTGTTTTCACATCTGGTCCTTGACCTTTTGGTTAATTACAAATTGACCGCAAAACTGTTGAATGCTCAAAAACGTCCTCATGTAATCAACCCAAACGTTTCTAATCGTGCAATTTAGCCCATGCGATATTCTGGATTTGCAACCTTGGTCCCTGACCTCTTGTTAACATCACATTTTAACCCCAAACTTCCATAATGTACAATTTAACCCTTGATTTTCGCCTTAAACTTCCAATTGTGCAATCCAAACTCTGTCAAATGCAATTATGCATGCAAATGCAATATAAAGACCTAAATGCAACCTAAAATGATAATAATAAACTAAATTATGAATCTAAAACTAATGAAAATCATGAGATATCAATGAGGTTTTATTAAATTAATTATTAAAATTTTAGAAACGATGTCCATATACGTGGAATAAAAGTTTTGGATGCATCAATATAAATTTAAAATATGGTTAGAAAAATTTAAACAACACTAAAGAGGATAAAATTCAATATATAGAGAATTTAAAGAAAAACTCAATATTTTCGTAGGGGGTTATCCGACAAACTTTGAGAAATTTTAAAAACATATATGATATTATTTTTAATGCATAGTTACATCGTGAAGTCATATTAGATGATTTTTAAAGAGGTTAAAAACCTTTGTTGTCTTTGTTTTTCTAGAGAATAGAGATTTCATAGTGGTTAGTCGATTGATTTAGATAGTATATGAAGTTTTATTAAATTAATTGTTAAACTTTTAGCGAAGATGTCCATGTACGACGAATAAAAGTTTTGCATACATCAATATAAATTTATAATGTGGTTACAAAAATTTAAACAACACTAAAGAGGATAAAATTCAATATATAGAGAATTTAACGAAAACTTAGTATTTTCGTAGAGGTTAGTTAACCTACAAATTTTGAGAAATTTTCTAAAAAATATGAGATTATTTTTAATGCATAGTTGCATCGTGAACTGATATAAAATGATGTTCAAAGTGATTTGAAACATTTGTTGTCTTTGTTTTTCTAGAGAATGGAGATTTAATATTGGTTGGTCCATTGATTTAGATAGTTTATGAAGTTTTATTAAATTAATTGTTAAAATTTTAGAAACGATGTCCATGTACGATGAATAAAAGTTTTGCATACATCAATATAAATTTAGAATGTGGTTAGAAAAATTTAAACAACACTAAAGAGGATAAAATTCAGTATATAGAGAATTTACCGAAAAACTCAATATTTTCGTAGGGGTTAACCTACAAATTTTGAGAAATTTTCAAAAAAATATGACATTATTTTTAATGCATAGTTGCATCGTGAACTGATATAGGATGATGTTCAAAGAGGTTGAAACCTTTGTTGTCTCTGTTTTTCTAGAGAATAGAGATTTCATAGTGGTTAGTCCATTGATTTAGATAGTATATGAAGTTTTATTAAATTAATTGTTAAAATTTTAGAAACGATGTCCATGTACGATGAATAAAAGTTTTGCATACATCAATATAAATTTAGAATGTGGTTAGAAAAATTTAAACAACACTAAAGAGGATAAAATTCAGTATATAGAGAATTTACCGAAAAACTCAATATTTTCGTAGGGGTTAACCTACAAATTTTGAGAAATTTCAAAAAAATATGACATTATTTTTAATGCATAGTTGCATCGTGAACTGATATAGGATGATTTTCAAAGAGGTTAAAAACCTTTGTTGTCTTTGTTTTTCTGGAGAATAGAGATTTCATAGTGGTTAGTCCATTGATTTAGATAGTATATGAAGTTTTATTAAATTAATTGTTAAAATTTTAGCAAAGATGTCCATGTAAGACGAATAAAAGTTTTGCATACATCAATATAAATTTATAATGTGGTTAGAAAAATTTAAACAACACTAAAGAGGATAAAATTCAGTATATAGAAAATTTACCGAAAAACTCAATATTTTCGTAGGGGTTAACCTACAAATTTTGAGAAATTTTCAAAAAAATATGACATTATTTTTAATGCATAGTTGCATCGTGAACTGATATAGGATGATGTTCAAAAAAATTTGAAACATTTGTTGTCTCTGTTTTTCTAGAGAATAGAGATTTCATAGTGGGTAGTCCATTGATTTAGATAGTATATGAAGTTTTATTAAATTAATTGTTAAAATTTTAGAAACGATGTCCATGTACGATGAATAAAAGTTTTGCATACATCAATATAAATTTAGAATGTGGTTAGAAAATTTAAACAACACTAAAGAGGATAAAATTCAGTATATAGAGAATTTACCGAAAAACTCAATATTTTCGTAGGGGTTAACCTACAAATTTTGAGAAATTTTCAAAAAAATATGACATTATTTTTAATGCATAGTTGCATCGTGAACTGATATAGGATGATGTTCAAAGAGGTTAGAAACCTTTGTTGTCTCTGTTTTTCTAGAGAATAGAGATTTCATAGTGGTTAGTCCATTGATTTAGATAGTATATGAAGTTTTATTAAATTAATTGTTAAAATTTTAGAAACGATGTCCATGTACGATGAATAAAAGTTTTGCATACATCAATATAAATTTAGAATGTGGTTAGAAAAATTTAAACAACACTAAAGAGGATAAAATTCAGTATATAGAAAATTTACCGAAAAACTCAATATTTTCGTAGGGGCTAACCTACAAATTTTGAGAAATTTTCAAAAATATATGACACTATTTTTAATGCATAGTTACATCTTGAACTGATATAGGATGATGATCAAAGAAGTTTGAAACCTTTGTTGTCATTTTTTGTAGAGAATAGAGATTTCATAGTGGTTAGTACATTGATTTAGATTCTATATGAAGTTTTATTAAATTAATTGTTAAAATTTTAGAAACAATGTCGATGAATAAAAGTTTTGCATACATCAATATAAATTTAGAATGTGGTTAGAAAAAATTAAATAACACTAAAGAGGATAAAATTCAGTATATATAGAGAATTTACATTAAAAACTCAATTTTTCGTAGGGGTTAGTTAACTTACAAATTTTGGAGAAATTTTCAAAAAATGTGAAACTATTTTAAATGCATAGTTGCATCTTGAACTGATATAGGATGATGATCAAAGAGGTTTGAAACCTTTGTTGTCTTTTTTTTTGTAGAGAATAGAGATTTCATAGTGGTTAGTATATTGATTTAGATAGTATATGAAGTTTTATTAAATTAATTGTTAAAATTTTAGAAACGATGTCCATGTACGATGAATAAAAGTTTTGCATACATCAATATAAATTTAAAATGTGGTTAGAAAAATTTAAACAACACTAAAGAGGATAAATTCAGTATATAGAGAATTTACAAAAAACTCAATATTTTCATAGGGGGTTAACCTACAAATTTTGATAAATTTTCAAAAAATATGACATTATTTTTAATGCATAGTTGCATCGTGAACTGATATAGGATGATTTTCAAAGAGGTTAAAAACCTTTGTTGTCTCTGTTTTTCTAGAGAATAGAGATTTCATAGTGGTTAGTCCATTGATTTAGATAGTATATGAAGTTTTATTAAATTAATTGTTAAAATTTTAGCAAAGATGTCCATGTACGACGAATAAAAGTTTTGCATACATCAATATAAATTTATAATGTGGTTAGAAAAATTTAAACAACACTAAAGAGGATAAAATTCAGTATATAGAGAATTTACCGAAAAACTCAATATTTTCGTAGTGGTTAACCTACAAATTTTAAGAAATTTTCAAAAAAATATGACATTATTTTTTAATGCATAGTTGCATCGTGAACTGATATAGGATGATGTTCAAAGAGGTTTGAAACCTTTGTTGTCTTTGTTTTTCTAGAGAATAGAGATTTCGTTGTGGTTAATCCATTGATTTAGATAGTATATGAAGTTTTATTAAATTAATTGTTAAAATTTTAGCAAAGATGTCATGTACGACGAATAAAAGTTTTCATACATCAATATAAATTTAGAATGTGGTTAGAAAAATTTAAACAACACTAAAGAGGATAAAATTCAGTATATAGAGAATTTACCGAAAAACTCAATATTTTCGTAGGGGTTAACCTACAAATTTTGAGAAATTTTCAAAAAAATATGACATTATTTTTAATGCATAGTTGCATCGTGAACTGATATAGGATGATGTTCAAAGAGGTTTGAAACCTTTGTTGTCTCTGTTTTTCTAGAGAATAGAGATTTCATAGTGGTTAGTCCATTGATTTAGATAGTATATGAAGTTTTATTAAATTAATTGTTAAAATTTTAGAAACGATGTCCATGTACGATGAATAAAAGTTTTGCATACATCAATATAAATTTAGAATGTGGTTAGAAAAATTTAAACAACACTAAAGAGGATAAAATTCAGTATATAGAGAATTTACCGAAAAACTCAATATTTTCGTAGGGGTTAACCTACAAATTTGAGAAATTTTCAAAAATATGATATTATTTTTAATGCATAGTTGCATCGTGAAGTGATATTAGATGATGTTTAAAGAGGTTGAAAACCTTTGTTGTCTTTGTTTTTCTAGAGAATAGAGATTTCATAGTGGTTAGTCCATTGATTTAGATAGTATATGAAGTTTTATTAAATTAATTGTTAAACTTTTAGCAAAGATGTCCATGTACGACGAATAAAAGTTTTGCATACATCAATATAAATTTATAATGTGGTTAGAAAAATTTAAACAACACTAAGAGGATAAAATTCAGTATATAGAAAATTTAACGAAAAACTTAATATTTTCGTAGAGGTTAGTTAACCTACAAATTATGAGAAATTTTCTAAAAAATATGAGATTATTTTTAATGCATAGTTGCATCGTGAACTGATATAAAATGATGTTCAAAGTGATTTGAAACATTTGTTGTCTTTGTTTTTCTAGAGAATGGAGATTTAATATTGGTTGGTCCATTGATTTAGATAGTTTATGAAGTTTTATTAAATTAATTATTAAAATTTTAGAAACGATGTCCATATACGTGGAATAAAAGTTTTGGATGCATCAATATAAATTTAAAATATGGTTAGAAAAATTTAAACAACACTAAAGAGGATAAAATTCAATATATAGAGAATTTACCGAAAAACTCAATATTTTCACCTACAAATTTTGAGAAATTTTCAAAAAAAATATGAAACTATTTTTTAATGCATAGTTGCATCGTGAACTGATATATGGTGATGATCAAATAGGTTTGAAACCTTTGTTGTCTTTTTTGTAGAGAATAGAAATTTCATAGTGGTAAGTACATTGATTTAGATTCTATATGAAGTTTTATTAAATTAACTGTTAAAATTTTAGAAACGATGTCCATGTACGATGAATAAAAGTTTTGCATACATCAATATAAATTTAAAATGTGGTTAGGAAAATTTAAACAACACTAAAAAGGATAAAATTCAGTATATAGAGAATTTACATAAAAAACTCAATTTTTCGTAGGGGTTAGTTAACCTACGAATTTTGAGAAATTTTCAAAAAAATATGAAGTTATTTTTAATGCAGAGTTGCATCGTGAACTGATATATGATGATGGTCAAAGAAGTTTGAAACCTTTGTTGTCTATGTTTTTCTAGAGAATAGAGATTTCATAGTGGTTAGTCCATTGATTTAGATAGTATATGAAGTTTTATTAAATTAATTGTTGAAATTTTAGAAACGATGTCCATGTACGACGAATAAAAGTTTTGCATACATCAACATAAATTTAGAATGTGGTTAGAAAAATTTAAACAACACTAAAGAGGATAAAATTCAGTATATAGAGAATTTACCGAAAAACTCAATATTTTCGTAGGGGTTAACCTACAAATTTTGAAAAATTTTCAAAAAATATGACATTATTTTTAATGCATAGTTGCATCGTGAACTGATATAGGATGATGTTCAAAGATGTTTGAAACCTTTGTTGTCTCTGTTTTTCTAGAGAATAGAGATTTCATAGTGGTTAGTCCATTGATTTAGATATTATATGAAGTTTTATTAAATTAATTGTTAAAATTTTAGAAACGATGTTCATGTACGATGAATAAAAGTTTTGCATATATCAATATGAATTTAGAATGTGGTTAGAAAATTTAAACAACACTAAAGAGGATAAAATTCAGTATATAGAGAATTTACCGAAAAACTCAATATTTTCGTAGGGGTTAACCTACAAATTTTGAGAAATTTTCAAAAAAAATATGACATTATTTTTTAATGCATAGTTGCATCGTGAACTGATATAGGATGATGTTCAAAGAGGTTTGAAACCTTTGTTGTCTTTGTTTTTCTAGAGAATAGAGATTTTATAGTGGTTAGTCCATTGATTTAGATAGTATATGAAGTTTTATTAAATTAACTGTTAAAATTTTAGAAACGATGTCCACGTACGACGAATAAAAGTTTTGCATACATCAATATAAATTTAGAATGTGGTTAGAAAAATTTAAACAACACTAAAGAGGATAAAATTCAGTATATAGAGAATTTACCGAAAAAACTCAATATTTTCGTAGGGGTTAACCTACAAACTTTGAAAAAATTTCAAAAAAATATGACATTATTTTTTAATGCATAGTTGCATCGTGAATTGATATAGGATGATGTTCAAAAATATTTGAAACATTTTTTCTTTCTGTTTTTCTAGAGAATAGAGATTTCATAGTGGTTAGTCCATTGATTTAGATAGTTTATGAAGTTTTATTAAATTAATTTTTAAAATTTTATAAACGATGTTCATGTGCAATGAATAAAAGTTTTGCATACATCAATATAATTTAGAATTGTGGTTAGAAAAATTTTAAACAACACTAAAGAGGATAAAATTCAGTATATATAGAATTTACGAAAAACTCAATATTTCGTAGGGGGTTAACCTACAAATTTTGAGAAATTTTCAAAAAATATGACATTATTTTTTAATGCATAGTTGCATCGTGAACTGATATAGATGATGTTCAAAGAGGTATGAAACCTTTGTTGTCTCTGTTTTTCTAGAGAATAGAGATTTCATAGTGGTTAGTCATTGATTTAGATAGTATATGAAGTTTTATTAAATTAATTGTTTAAATTTTAGAAACGATGTCCATGTACGATGAATAAAAGTTTTGCATACATCAATATAAATTAGAATGTGGTTTAGAAAAATTTAAACAACACTAAAGAGGTAAAATTCAGTATATAAAGAATTACCGAAAAACTCAATATTTTCGTAGGGGTTAACCTACAAATTTGAGAAATTTTCAAAAAAATATGACATTATTTTTAATGCATAGTTGCATCGTGAATTGATATAGGATGATGTTCAAAGAGGTTTTAAACCTTTGTTGTCTCTGTTTTTCTAGAGAATAGAGATTTCATAGTGGTTAGTCCATTGATTTAGATAGTATATGATGTTTTATTAAATTAAATGTTAAAATTTTAGAAACGATGTCCATGTACGTTGAATAAAAGTTTTGCATACATCAATATAAATTTAAAATGTGGTTAGGAAAATTTAAACAACACTAAAAAGGATAAAATTCAGTATATAGAGAATTTACATAAAAAACTCAATTTTTTGTAGGGGTTAGTTAACCAATAAATTTTGAGAATTTTTCAAAAAAATATGAAGTTATTTTTATGCAGAATTGCATCGTGAACTGATATATGATGATGGTCAAAGAGGTTTGAAACCTTTGTTGTCTCTGTTTTTCTAGAGAATAGAGATTTCATTGTGGTTAGTACATTGATTTAGATAGTATATGAAGTTTTATTAAATTAATTGTTAAAATATTAGAAATAATGTCCATGTACGACGAATAAAATTTTTGCGTACATCAATATAAATTTATAATGTGGTTAGAAAAATTTAAACAACACAAAAGAGTATAAAATTCAGTATATAGGGTATTTACCGAAAAACTTAATATTTTCGTAGGAGTTAACCTACAAATTTTGAGAAAAAATCAAAAATATGACAATATTGTTTAATGCATAGTTGCATTGTGAACTGACATATGATGATGTTCAAAGAGGTTCGAAATCTTTTTTGTCTCTGTTTCTCTAGGGAATAGAGATTTCATAGTGGTTAGTATGATAATTTAAATAATATATGAATTTTT
Source organism: Moricandia arvensis (assembly GCA_905132765.1). NCBI lineage: Eukaryota > Viridiplantae > Streptophyta > Magnoliopsida > Brassicales > Brassicaceae > Moricandia > Moricandia arvensis. Next base: position 17,383 of record CAJHQP010002671.1, read on the forward strand.
ATTTAAATTAATTGTTAAAACATTAGAGACTATGTCCATGTACCATGAAAAATTCTTGCATACTTAATATACAGATAGAAAGTAGTTAGAAATTTTAAATAATTATATAGAGAATAAACTTCAGTGTATTGAACATTTACAGAAAAACTCAATATTTCCGTAGGGGTTAAATCCACAGTTTTTTTAAAAAATTCAAAAAATATGATACTATTTTTTTAATGCATACTTTCCATGTGTACTGATATAGGATGATGATCAATGAGGTTTGGCACCTTTGTTGCATCCGGTTCTCTAGAGAATGTATATTTCTAAGTGGTTAGTCTATTTATTTAGGTTGTATATGAAGTTTATTAAACTAAATGTTACAGAAATAGAAACGATGTCCATGTAAGATGGAAAAATTTTGCATACATTGATATAGTTTTAGAATATGGTTAGCAAAATTTAAACAACACTAAAGAGGATAAAACTCAGTATATAGAAAATTTAGAGAAAAACTCAATATTTTAGTAGGGGTTAACCTACAAATTTTGAGAAAAATTAAAAAAATATGACAATACTGTTTAATGTATAGTTGCATTTGGAAGGGGGGAAGAATATGGTTAGAAATATTAAACTACTCTAAAGAGGATAAACTTTAGTGTATGGAGCATTTACAGAAAAACTCAATATTTTTGTAGGGTTTAACCCACAAATTTTTAGAAAATTTTAAAAATATGACAATCTTGTTTTAATACATAATTGCATCGTGTACTGATATAGGATGATAGTTTCTCACCTTTGTTTTCTTCGTTTCTCTAGAGAATAGAGATTTCATAGTGGTTAGTCCATTGATTTAAGTAATATATGAAGTTTTATTAAATTAATTGTTAAAAGTTTAGAAACGATGTTCATATATGATGAATAAAAGTTTTGCATACATTAATATAAATGTAGAATGTGGTTAGAAACATTTAAACAATATTAAAGAGGATAAAATTCAGTATATAGAGATTTTATCGAAAAACTCAGTATTTTCGTAGGGGTTAACCCATAGTTTTTTAAAAAATTAGAGATTTCATAGTGGTTAGTCTGCTGATTTTAATAATATATGAAATTTTATTTTATTTAATTTGTTAAAATGCTAGAGACGATGGCCATGTACCATGAAAAAAATCTTGCATACATTAATATATAGATAGAAAGTAGTTAAAAAATTTAACAATTATAAAGAGAATAAACTTCAGTGTATAAAACATTTACAGAAAAACTCTATTTCCGTAGGGGTTAACCCATAGTTTTTAAAAAAATTCAAAAAATATGATACTCTTGTTTTAATACATAGTTACATCGTATACTGATATAGGATGATGGTCAAAGAGGTTTGGCACCTTTTTGCATTCGGTTCTCTAGAGAATGTATATTTCATGGTGGTTAATCTATTTATTTAGATTGTATATGAAGTTTTATTAAATTAAATGTTAACAAAATAGAAACAATTTCTTTGTACGATGAAAAAAAGTTTTGCGTACATTAATATTAATTATAATATGGTTAGAAAAATTTAAATAACACTAAAGAGGATAAAATTCAGTATATAGAGAATTTACCGAAAAAACTCAATATTTTAGTAGGGGTTAACCTACAAATTTTGAAAAAAAATTTAAACAAATATGAAAATATTTTTAATGCATAGTTGCATTTGGAAGGGGGGAAGAATGTGGTTAGAAAATTTAAACTACCCTAAAGAGGATAAACTTCAGTGTATAGAACATTTACAGAAAAACTCAATATTTTCTTAAGGGTTAGGTTAACCCACATATTTTTAGAAAAAATCAAAAATACGACAATCTTGTTTTAATGCACAATTGTATCGTGTATTGATATATAATGATGGTTTGACACCTTTGTTGTTTTCGTTTCTCTAGAGAATAGAGATTTGATAGTTGTTAGTCCATTGATTAAGATAATATATGAAGTTTTATTAAATTAATTGTTAAAAGTTTAGAAATAATGTGCATGTACGATGAATAAATTTTTTGCGTACATTAATGTGAATGTAGAATGTAGTTAGAAAAATTTAAACAACACTATAGAGGATAAAATTCAGTATATAGCGAATTTATCGAAAAACTCAATATTTTCATAGGGGTCAACCTACAAATTTTGAGAAAATTTCAAAAAAATATGACAATATTTTTAATGCATAGTTACATCGTGAACTGACATAGAATGATGGCAAAGAGGTTTGAAATCATTTTTTCTCTGTTTCTCTAGAGAATAGAGATTTCATAATGGTTAGTCTGCTGATTTAGATAATATATGAATTTTTATTTAATTTAATTGTTAAAACATTAGAGATGATGTCTATTTACCATGAAAAAAGTCTTGCATACATTAATATACAGATAGACAGTAGTTAGTACATTTTTTATTTATTCATGACATATCAAACAAAATAAATAGTAATCCAAATGTTAATTACTTTTTAACAAGATGTATAAACATACACTTTTATGATAAGAAGTTTTGGATCGAAATCATATATATATATATATATATATATATATATAATGTGATCTGGTTCCAAATAACACTCCAACTCTCTGAGAAACACACAGTTTTCTAACATGATGACAACTCAATAACACTTATTCTTCAAAAGGTGCAACTCAAGAAAACAAAAGAAACAAAAAAAACAAAAAAAAAAGATGCACGCCTCTTTGGTTTAGAATGTGAAAGTGATGATACCATGATCACGATCATTTGTTGTTTGTTTGCTATTGTATGTCGTGACATATCTAGTAACGGGAATGTTTAACGAAACAACACACTTGTTACTTAGCAGTGTTCGTTTGAAAAAGAATAGAACTCAAGGATAACTAAGAAATATACATACTTTGATATTATGAGAACTCAATAAGAGATTGTAAATAATAAAATGTTTTAACTATTGTATGAGACCTAGCTAGAGACGCAACCTGCTTCCAATTATACAAACCATATATGTTCCTCAAAACTCCGACACAGCAGATATTTTAGACTAAGAAAAATTAATTAACAAACACTTTTAATATGTTCACAATAAAACTTTTGCTAAAAAAGATAATCAGCTTTCGATGGTGTGAGTAGACATGGACGATTGGATCTCAGTTCTAGCCATCAACGACACGGACAAAATATCTTAAATATATAGAATTTGCATATAAATATATATTAACTACATTAGAAAAAGCTAATAGATCATATTCTTTTGGTCTTTGATTTGATCAAAATCTATTTCAATTCTTATATCCATTAAAGAATGTTAGTGTTACTTGTTGCCTATAGACTATTGTTGTCATACATTTTTTTGACATACATCAATCAATGCACCAAACGTCGAAGTTTAATAGATAAGAAAAAGACATGCACGAGGCGGATGGAAACCGTAAAAAACGTTTTAATATGAACTTAAAGATTCTGATACTAATCGTATCGTTAAGTATAATCAAACCAGGAAGCCATATTGAAAGAAAGAGTAAGAAAATTTTATTATTAGGTGGTTTTATAATGCCAAATTTTTATTTATATAGATACACTAAGACATTCTCTTCAACTACCAATCGTCAGCCGAATCAAATTTAATTATTATTTATTTATTTTATTTTTTTGTCAGCTAATCAAATTTAATTAAGATACATCTAATAATTGCTCTTTATAATATTAGAGTTATGATCAAATCTCATATTTATCACTCAAAACCCCTATGACTCCAATATATAATATGCTAAACACTTAAACAGTATATATATATATATATATATATATATATACTATCTTTTTAAAAAGCGATTTGGATGAGCGCTTGTATTTACAAATTAGGTGTTTTTCAGAGTTTGTAAAACGGTAAGATCAGAAGAAAAAGTCACAAATTTTTTAATTAAAAATATAAGTTAAGTGTTTTTGACATCATAATTTAAGTGTTTAAACACATTCGTTAGGAATATAATATGAAAATGATGATGATGCAATTGTCAAAAGAAGAAGTAGAATGATGGTGCTGAGGAATATCCGGCACACGTTTGCACCTTGATCCCTAAGTGTGTTTGGTAGGATTCGTTTTATTTACTTCAATATCGCATATTAATAATTCTATTTTGCAATCTAAAGTTTTATCAATGACACCATCGTTCTAACTTCAACATCTTATTTGTACGTAGTAATAGCAAAGGAGTTAAAACGTTAATTTTGAATCTTTGGATGTATGCAAGTTTACATATTTTCAGAATTTGGACCCCAAATTCAACTCTCAAAAACAGTTAAACTACGAAATAAAAGGAAACGCATAGAAAATGGTTGTTCTCACATGAAATCTCGGTTTATTTTCCACAAATGTCATCTTTCACCAGAGGTAATTAGCTCATTTGGAAAGAATTTTAATCATTGTACCAGATATTTCCTAATTTGAGTGACCGTTCAGATGGAATTAATATTATATGATGTGGTTTCAAATATGAAAAATTATAAGTTATTGTCCAAATTTCCTGATATTAAAAAATGACATCTCCTACTATTGCAAATTCATCATAGAAAATTCAATAGATATATCAATCCAATCATTTTTCAGATTTTGTAATAAACTCTGGCCTGATTTACATATATTTCGTTACGCCCTTCCTGATGCAATGTATTTGATGAAGAAGTGAACAAGATAAACAAAACCCAACCAAAGGATGTCACATAACGTGGGAGTAAAGACTAGACAAAATTTGACATTCCTGACAAATTGCAGATACATTCCAAGTCCCCCAGAGAGTTGGGGTCTAGGTCTAACCGTTTAACCATTAATACTTGAAGTTCAAATAATTTAAAATATAAATCGACCGTACTTCACAATTATGGCTATCACTTCTGCAGTTTCCATCCGTGCATGGACAATAACAACACCTTCATGAGCATGTTAAACTTTATTTAACAATCAGACAATTTCATGCCGAAATCATATCAATCGCCAGAGTACCGGAAAAAGTCGGGTATTTTCACAATTTAAAGGATTTATAGTAGAAGATTAGTTCCTAAAATCATGTAGTATATGTGTGAAATGTTTTTCTAAAAATCTGATTTATACAACTCAAATTGGTTTAAAATTATAATAATTGGTTTAAATCGATGTAAATTAATATAAATCTGTTAAATTAAACAATAATGTTAGTCTAAAGGAAAAATCTTTTTAAAAGAACATTTTGAAAATTTTGTCACAAAAATAAATTTCAAGAAAAATGATCAAAATAGATTTTTTTTTAAAAAAAATTAATATTTATAAAAAAAAAATAATTTTAAACTTCGCTTCCAAAACTCCACTTCATAAATCTAAATCTTAAGTCTATATTAGTTAACTCAAGAAGTATAAATGCATATTGACACCGTTTGATAAGTCTATTTTGGTTATTTTTCTTTTTATAGACTATTTTGGTGACAATTTTTTTAGGTAGGTATTCCTCTAGTATAAATTCACAAATTTGTCTTTTTATTTGTTTTGTATATCTAATTTTGATAATTCATCATAATAATTTTATAATTAAATTCAAAAACTAATATATATATATATATATAATAAATCAATAATTTTTTAATGCTTATGTCTTATTTAAGCCCCGAGTAATTTGTCTAGTCATTATTCTTCTCTAAAACGTTTAGTTACCGTCTAAAGAGTTTTTAAACATTGGTATTTCTTATTAGGAGGAATTAATAGCCACAAAATAGTATTAATACAAAAAGAAAAATAAGGTTTATTAGAAGTACAAAATAGCGTCCATGTTAACTGAAACGACAATGTTATGATGAATAATTTAAGTGGTCGTTTGGCTATTTTAAATCTTAGAGAGGCATCAAACTGCCAGCTATCTACCCAACAAAGAAATTATGGAAGTAATTTATAAAATCATAATAATACTCGTATGATTTACAATAATGTTTGGTCGTGCGTGCAAGGATTGCTTTTAAAAGTCCAAAATAAACTGGGTAAATATATAGTTCAAGCAATATAATTTAAAGTAATTTAATCTGATCTGATTACCCAATTGGATCTTTCGAACTGTTCACAGATTTTATTCTAATGAGTATCCAGAATAAAATGGACACGTTTGTGCAAATTATTCTAATGTGTAATATTGAATGATTTTGGACGACACAAGTACACTGATCTTTAATGTTTATGGATCATTTGTGAAACTCTTTAAGTTTCACCTTTACAAAAAAAAAATCTGTCAGTTTTCTTCCTAGTTTATGTTTTTTTTAGGGTTTGATTTCCTAATTCTTATTCTACTTTTTGATACCATCATGCTTCACATATGTGTACTTTATGCATTGCATAAGTTGGCAAAATTGTCTCTTAAGCATATTATTAGATGTCTTGCTTTAAGGGACAACAACTTGAATTGATTAAGTGTAAATGTAATAGTAAGAAATTGTATACAAATTAATTATGCGTAAGGGTCGAAAGTATTTCTTTTGTTTATTTGATTACGTCATTTAGATCCCTATAGTCACCCAAAAGTTCTTTACTTTTTTTTTTAAGTTCTTACTTTTGGCAGTCACACAAAAGTTTATTTAGCCTTAGCCTCGTTGGCGATTCTTGCATACTCCTAAAAGTTTAATTATGACAAAGAGTTTCTTACTAAGATATTAGGGTTTATAGCTTTCACAGAAAATAGTATCTTATTTTTTAGGGTTTTAAAAAAAATCGTTTTTTCCTAAAAAACCTTTGCCTAATTAGGTCTAACATTTCTTACTTTGATTTTGGTGTTTAATTTTTATTTACTTTTAGGGTTGATAGTTTTGACTTGATGTTTGGTTTTTATTTACTTTAAATTGATTGCTTTGATCTTTTGGGATTTAGTACTAAAGCTTTAGTTATGATTATGATATACTCTTACATATGCATTTACTAAACGTAACTAAAGATGAAAATTGATGAAAAGAGCGTTTGTTGTAATGATGCTCTTGGATACTATGAGTTGATAGAAAGAAATTTAGTTATGGTCATATCATCTTAAACAAGTTAAGGTGTTTTCTAGTCGATGAAACACGTTCAGGTCTTGTTATAAACTTATGGTTATGGTCGATGTGACATTTTGGTTAGTAAACAAAATGCAAATATTCTTACGTTCCACGGGCCAATCCGTCAAACTGGAAATATAAGGCGGAACAGGATTGGAAATGTATTTTAAAATTGGGTCCGGCCAATCAATAGTGTTTAAAAAAACTAATTACCAAAAAGGTAAAAAAATCAGGGAATTGATTTTAGTCAAATTTTGAATTTAAGCGATTTTTCTTAGAACAACATTTATTTTGGTCTAGATTAAGTAAATTTGAATAATAATAATAATTCATAATAACAACATTTATTTTGGTCTAGATTAAGAAAATTTGAATAATAATAATAATTCATAATAATTAAAAAGCGAGAGTGTGCTCATTATTTATTTGTAATATGGCTAATGAGCTTATGGAATTTCCAGGCGCACGATCTGCCGTCCAGTGTAGGAGGGAGAGTTGACGCAACCTAATCAATCATTACTTAATATTGTTTAATCATATAACTCAATTCCATTACTTTTTCTCGTGTAAAAATTATTACACTATGACACAAAAACTGTCACGTTCAACAACCAGGTCTCTGATTCTCCACTTCACATCGATATCTATTCTTTGTTCATTCTCCTCCAACTCATAAACTCTTCTCTTTCTGCAAAGTTTTTTTTTTTTTTTTTTTTTGGTAATCCAAGAGGGGTTCCCCACTTAGAGAGGGTCAGTCCCCACCTGGGCCCGGTCAGACTGAGGCGACGCTTCACCCGGAAGGGTTTTCAAACTCGGCCGAAACAAGGGCCGAAACCTCGGGTGTCCAGAGCGAAGCGCGGTAGTTTCCGCATGGGTGGGGAATCGAACCCGGATGGTGGTAGCCACCAGAACCCGTCCCTTACCACTTGGACTATCTCGTCCGGACTGCAAAGTTTTTTTTGCTTAAACCTTTCTGCAAAGTTACTAAGCAGCAGAAGAGTTCGACTCTTATTTAGATAATACTAACTAATAATATATATTTTATTAAAAATATGTTAATGCTCTAAGAAGCCTTTTTGGTGTAGAAAAACTGTATAAACCGGAAGATAAATTAGTTGAATAATAAGAGGTTAAAAACATATTTAAATACTTATAAATTTATAATATAAATCACGTACAAAAAACGTGTTAAAATCATAAAGTAAGGAGATAAAATGCCAGTTTTTAAGTTCTTCATATGAAGGTTGAACAGTTGTATATATACTTATATATAGATACATTTATTTCATTACAACAAAAAAATCAGAATAATCAGAATATTTTCATAATAAACAAGCCCAACCATTTTCTCCCATATTCTCTTAACATCCGTTGATTATTCCTAGGTTTGAGTTTTACATGATCAAATAACAGACTAGACAAGAACCATATGTCTAAGATCAAATAGCATGGATTACTTTGTAATGTATTTTCAAAACATTTTTTTCAAAAAGGTATTTTTAAAACCTATTTTACCAAAAAGTGTTTTAAAAACATTAGCCCACACTTTATTCAGTGCATATACAGAAATACAGCTGACAAAAAATATAATTTAGAGAACAGCGTAAAATAGATAAATAACATGTAGATATCAATATATAATTCGTTATGTCTAGGAGTAAGTATCCTAAATATAGCATTTATGTTATTTAGAAGTTCTGTAACATTATAAAAAAATTATAACACATATATAGGAAACTAGTTGCTTCTATATACTTTTTCTTTTAATTAACTATTTATATGTTTGACTATTTGTTAGTGATGTAAAATACTATTCATTATGTTGTATAGCTATACAAATTATAAGATAAATACAGTTATATTTTGTCAATAGATTGGAATATTCTGAAGATGTAGTAGAATATTATAGCGAGATAATATTTATCTACAAAAATAAAACAAGGTATTTGCTATATCATGGCAGGTTGAACTATATGTCTACTAATGGAAAAAAGTGAAGGTATCGTATGCAGTTTGATCATAGGTAGTTTCTCAAAAATGTATTTGTTTTTGCTAACTGTATTTAATTAATACTCAGCACTAAAGTCAATGGATCATGAGCGCAATTAGCGAGCATATTGTGAACTCGACCCGTAAATTCCATGTCCCCGAATGTTTTAAATCGTATGTAAAAACGGAAACCTAATGCTAATTAAGTTATAATCTACATTAAAGTAGAAAAATTTAGTGAGCTTCTCCAATCTTGATCCCAAATAACATTCCATCATCACATTGGTCATAACTCGGTTAAATCATCCATATATTCTTTTTGCTTACTTAAATTGATGTGCTTAACAACTATGAAATAATATATGAAGTTAAGAAATAATATAAGCGGGAATGCATCGAGTCATAACCGATAAACGACAAAAATATGCTTAGAAGACCAAGTTGTATCGCCCACCATAACTATTAGCTGTCCATATCTAAGGGTATCCTTGTAGATTAATTAGAAAGATGATTGTAATTGGTGCTATAAGTGTCAACAGTTATCCACTCTCTCTCATGTTCTCTCTATATATATACATCCCAACTCCTCTCCCTCATTCCCTCACTTCTTACAAGACTTCCAACAAAAAGAAAAACTAATCAATCTTCTTAACTAAGATTAATCTCTTAATTAAGACGCTTACTTTAATAACAAAAATAAAATGGAAGCCGTAGGAGAATGGAGCAACAACCTCGGAGGAATGTACACATATGCAACCGAAGAAACCGATTTCATGAACCAGCTCCTCGCCTCCTACGATCATCCTGGCACCGGGTCAGCCTGTGGCACAACCGGTGGAGACCACCAGGGCTTGTACTGGAGCCTTGGCTCTCATCACAACCACCTTACTCTCATGCATGAAGCCAGTAGCTTCTGTTTCTCTGGGGAGAGCAGCAGCTACGCGGTGGTACCACCCGCGGTTGAAGAGAACAACAATGGGTCAATGGACTTTGGGATGGAAGATGTGACCATCAACACCAACTCTTACCTTGTTGGTGAGGAGGCAAGTGAGTGTGACGTTGAGAAATACTCATCAGGAAAGACTCTTTTGCCCTTGGAACCCGTTGTTGAGAACCACCATGACGAGGAGAGCATCTTGCAACCGGAGATCTCTGTGACTACTACGGATCATCATCAGAAATCTCTAACCGGTTCCAAGAAGAGATCACGTACGACACCGGCTGATGTAAGTTTTACGGTTTAAGATTCCTAAATAGTTGTCACGACCCACTGAGATTGAGCTCTTTGTCGTTAACATTCGACCTCAATATTCTAACTGGTTGTCTATCTAGAAGGATAGAGTTATTGGAATCTATATAATCCGATTGCAGCAAAATGTTACAATTTATATTAAGTATGGTACCATTTATATTAAAAATGTTCTCCACCCAAGAAATATATGATAGTAACATGGTTTATTGACTAATTAATATTGTATTAATTGGTGGTTTCAGAAAAACAAGAGAGCAAAAGTGGGTAAGAGGGGCCAAAAAAGCATAGAGGTGAGTGGTGATTCCAAGAATGGAGGAGAAGATGAAGAAGGAAAGAAGGTGAAGAAAAGAAAGAGTGGGAATATGATGAGTAGACAGAACTCAAGCACCAGTTTCTGTTCCGAGGAAGAACCGCAATGCCCTTCTCAGGACCTTGGAGGAGAAGAGGAAGAAGATGCCTCCAAGGCCCTTAACCTTAACGGCAAGACCAGGGCCAGTCGTGGTGCTGCCACCGACCCTCAAAGCCTTTACGCTAGGGTAAATATCTTTATCTATCTTTGATCAATATTTTACTTTTGTTATCATTATTAAAGGCAAATCTTCCAAATAAATATTTTTAAGTTTTTGTCACAAAAATAAATCTCGAAAAATGAATAAAATAGATTTTTTTAATTTTTTTATTTTAGAAATTTTAATATATTTTTTAAAATTTTAAATCTCATCTCATAACTCTAAACCATAAGTATATATTAGTTAAATCAATGAGTAAAATATACATTTACACCTTTAATAAAGTCTATTTTAATTATTTTTTTAAAAAAAAATTATCCTAATGACAAAATTCTTTTTAGATATACCTTAGATTATTTCTCTTTTCAAAAAGTAGAAAGACTAATTAAGTCTGGATATTTATTTGGTTGTGCAGAAAAGAAGAGAAAGAATAAACGAGAGATTGAGGATTTTGCAAAATCTGGTCCCCAATGGCACAAAGGTAAAAATTCATGCAAACTTTAACCACATGCTGATGATATGGTTGTTCTTTTGCATGCAATTTATTTTACATGCAACGTTACTAAGAACTCTAAACATATATAACTTCTTAAATACGTAACAGGTTGATATCAGTACAATGCTTGAGGAAGCCGTCCATTACGTAAAATTTTTGCAGCTTCAAATTAAGGTGGGTTTTTAATTTTGACATTTTACGTGTACATCTATGCATGTGTCATATATATATGGGTATGATCTAATTTAAAATTACAATAATTATTTTGCAGTTATTAAGCTCTGATGATCTATGGATGTATGCGCCGATTGCTTTTAACGGAATGGACATTGGCCTCAACTCACCGAGATGATGGACGGATCTTATTATTTTTGTTGGATTTTTTCTCATTATATATAACAAAAATGTAATATTCTCCGCCTTCGAACGAGTTTGATTATAATTTTCTCGCACGATGTTCAACATGAGAAAAATGGAGAGTCACATTCTATTTTTTTATCACATTCTATTTTTTTTATCACATTCTACTTCTTATATTCAAGCTCTGCAGTACATGGAATATTTGGTCCAAATTTCTAAATGTCTCAAATAGATCTTTTTGAAGTTTTTGTTGTAAAATAAATTTCAAAAAAAATAACCAAAATAAATTTTTTAATTTAAAAAAAATATTTTTTTAATTTTAAGTCTCATCACCAAAGCCCCACCCCATAACTTTAAACCTTAAGTATAGATTAGTTAATCCAAGAAGAGCAGTAACAGGACTCCCAGCTACTTGCTCAACCTCTTCTCCTTCCTCAACTTCCAAAGGAGGTCTACTCCCTAGAGACATCAACTCATTAACACTTATAGTAGTCGTAACACTCTCAGGCTTATTTTGTAAGATGTAGTAATTGCTAGATTGAAAAGAGAGTCTACTTCCCAAGATGGTAAAGGATGTCATGTATTGGCCTATGTGTACTTGAGTTTATACTATTCAGTAGATATGTATTTGAGTTTAGAGCACCATTAACGCAGTCTCTTAAATGCGTTTTTAAAAGTAATTTTGATTTTAAAAAAAAAGAAATAAAGACATAAATACAAGACACGTTTCTTAAATAGGGTCAATAAAAAACGTTTCTTCTTGACAAGTGTCACAAGTTCAGAGGACAGAGAAGAAACATCTCTTTTTTTCTAGGTTTGTTCTCTCTTTCTCGAAACCAAACTGCATTGAACCACGAAACTGAAAGTTCTTAATTAACTTCTTAATTCACATTTATTATTTAAAAAATAAATAAGAGACCTTAAAAGGTCTTTGCGTTATTGATGCTCTTATACTTTTATGTAGTTAGACCATCTCCAACCCCACTTTATTTTTCACTTTTTGCTTCATTTTGAAGCAAATTTTACTCCAATCCTACTTCATTTTCTACTTCAAAATGAAGTCATGAACAGTGTTGCTTCAAATTTGAAGATATACTGTTCACATCTTCATTTTTTGAAGATGAACTTTTCTAATTATAAATTGGTCCTTGACTTTTACTTATTCTTATCTTTACCAAAATAAATTAAATATTGTAATATAACCCAATTAATTTTTAATTTCAGTTTTTATTTTCACCATATTAATTAAAAATATTAAATAATTAAAAACTGTCAAATGAAGTTGATGTTTGAGGAGGTTTTTGATCTTGTTGTTCTTCACTTATTTCCAATAAAATTCAAGTTTGCTCGGATTAAATGTATGAATGACCTTTTTATTTATTTATTTATGTTTTGTATAATAATTTTTATTATATAATAATGTTAAATTTGTATTTAATAATATTTATGTTGAATTATTGTTAAAATAAAATAGTTGGGTAAAACTTGTACACATAAAAAACTAGAAGATATTATTAGAAAATAATGTTAAAATAAAAATGGAGTATACTTAGAATATTCTTTTCACAAAGAGAAAATGAAGCAAACTATTGGAGCAAAAGTTGCTTCATTTTTTACTTCATTTTGAAGAAAGTGGATTTTTGTAGATAAAAATGAAGCCAACAGTTGGAGATGCTCTTAGTGAAACAAGTAAGTACTATTCAGACAAGTCTCTCCACGAAACGGAATTTTCTTTGCTACCTTTCATTATTAATACGGTTACATCACACAACAATCAAAGGAAAACTAGAAAGGAGAGTTGAAACACCTAAATCCATCATTGCATGTTTTAACTCAAACAGTCTAACATCAGATATGAGACCTAATTACTATTTGGTCACACTCGAAGAACCAAGGAATCTAACAAGTCTTGACTGATCTTGATCAATGACTAACTCCATTGTTGTATCAGACCAAAGTAATGTGGCAACCACTATTCCTCCCACTTTCTCCAGCTTGATTTCTTCCGTGAACAACGTAACGTCATAACTGTTGACCTTTCTTTTCTTACTGAGTTGGCTAAATGTTAGTAGATTTCCAGAACATGATACCGCTGCATGAATAGTTTGTTTGCCAATGTTGTTGTGTCCATCAACCACTGCAAATTTGTTTTTTTCTTCATCAAAATAGTGTATGAAACCCAAGTATACTCTCACTATCAAGCCTCCAATGAAGAGTGTTTGTGTGTCGAAAACATAAGGAACGATATGAGAAAGCTGACTACTCCAAGAACATCTTTTCAGGTCGAATACTTGTTTGGTGCCACGTCGATCTTGACTTGAAAACAGCCAAAGGCCTATATTGCCATCACATGCACTAGCAAGAACCAGTTTGCTGTCTCTGTTAAACTCTGGATTCGGAAGAGACTCCCAGGAACAAGTCTGTGTGTTATAAATCTCTATGTTCAACCTTGTTTTGCCCCCATGTCAACGACAACAACTGAATCACCAACTGCGCAAAGATTGCAACTTTTAGCCATCCTGGGGTGCTTCATCAGACTTGTCTCTGTCCACGCATGAGTGACAGAGTTCATGATCATCAGCTTCGAAAACACATCTGATTCCCCACTAATCATGTAGATTTTTGATTTAAGAGAAACAACAGAGTTAGATGACGATGGGAAATGAGAAATAGGCATTGGAACGCTCATCAACCAGTATCCCCCGCTGGTTTGAGTCCAAGACAATACCACCTACTGTTTAGACTCTTAGATATCGCTGCATAGAAGATGGGCTCTTGAAGGTTTAGTGATTCCCGGTACTTATAAAGTTCTTCTGATGATACCATGTTTTTCAAGTCTGGAGAGGTAGAGAGGAGACTAGAGGAAGACGAAGAAAGGAGATTGAACTTTTTAAAAGATTGGGTTTTTATAAACGTCCTTTAACAATTTATAAAAACAATACGATACAGTTTGTAAAAAGGAAATAAATACCGTTAAAGATAAAAAGGAATATCTTTTTTTCTTTTGTCAACAAAAAGGAAGATATCCTAGTTTTATATATAAAGATACCTATGTTTTAATTCATTTACTTTATTTCTGATAAATACACGTTGATGAGATTAGGAATGGAAATGGAATATTCTCCCTCTATATATATAAATATATTTTTTTTGACAATATATATATATCAATATTTTATAGCCGAGATTGGTAGAGACATAAAAAAAATACTAAATTTTAATAACAATAAAATGGAAGCCGTGGGAGAATGGAGCAACAACCTCGGAGGATTAATGTACACATATGCAACTGAAGAAGCCGATTTCATGAACCAGCTCCTCGCCTCCTACGATCCTCCTGGCACCGGGTCAGCCTCTGGCACAGCCTCTGACCACCAGGGCTTGTATTGGAGCCTTGGCTCTCATCACAACCACCTTACTCTCATGCATGAAGCCAGTAGCTTCTGTTTCTCTGGGGAGAGCAGCAGCTACGCGGTCGTACCACCAGCGGTTGAAGAGAACAACAATGGGTCAATGGACTTTGGGATGGAAGATGTGACCATCAACACCAACTCTTACCTTGTTGGTGAGGAGGCAAGTGAGTGTGACGTTGAGAAATACTCATCGGGAAAGACTCTTTTGCCCTTGGAACCCGTTGTTGAGAACCACCATGACAAGGAGAGCATCTTGCAACCGGAGATCTCTGTGACTACTACGGATCATCATCAGAAATCTCTAACCGGCTCCAAGAAGAGATCACGTGCGACTCCGGCTAATGTAAGTTTTAAGGTTTAAGATTCTCGTTATATATAACAAAAATGTAATATTCTCCGCCTTCGAACGAGTTTGATTATAAATTTAAATGGGTCTAATTTATCCAACGTAATTATCGTTGATCTAATATGCAACTTTAATAGATATTAAATTAAAATGGGTTTGAAGAAAGTTTGAAGTTTAAATGGAATGAATATTAAATGAGACGGTTTAAATAGGATGGGTTTTAACCATTTTAACATTTCTAACAAAATATTTGATGCATTTTAATTAAATTTTCACAGCACAAAATATCCTCACTTTAAAAGCACGTACTAAAATTTAGTGTTTTGTTATTAATCTAAACATTGTGCTGGGTTCTTGAAGTTGAAGCCTCGACATTGTCATGGACTTATCAACAATACTGAAATTACCTCCTGAGTTGCCTTGTTCTACTCCAATCTTACTTAAATTTCATATTGAGTGCAATGTAAAACATTGATCTTATGTACTTGTTGACAAGGAATTAAGTCAGAACATAAGCATAATCAATTTCAAAGACCACCAACTTATAGGGTTTTCTGGATTGTGGGGTTTACATATCTAATAACTTTTTTGAAATGACGTTATTTCTAGAATTTGTGATATATTGATTAGATTTGATTTCCATATCTGAAAAAAAAGAGGATGGCTTTGAGAAACTTCCTAGATTTAATATACTGTTTCTATACAATTAATGGAATGATATATCTCCAATATTCGTTCTATAATAAGTATGGTAAGAAAAAGTAAATTACAGTCAGAATTGTTTTTGTTAATTCATTGGGTCAACCATAACAAATTGCATAAATATTATTTGAAACCCTTAATCATCGTCTATTGATTCTTTAGTTCCACAATGAAGCTTCTGCTACTGCTGCTAGCCTTCTGCAGCCTTTCTCTATCAAGTTGTTCTCCATCTTTTCCTCTAATTTTCCTATCTTATTGTTGTTTAAATATATGTTGATTCTCCTATAAGATTTCGACCAATATTTATTTTTCTTTTTGTAAATGATAATAACTTTTGAATCTCTTATTATCAACGAACTAATGTAACATATTTTTCAGGGTGTGAACAAAAGTATGCACCTTACGATTACTCGGCAACAATAGAGGCAAGTTATTCTCTGTTCTTTATTCAGACATGTTTGGTTGGAAAGTTATGTTTCTGATTATCTTTTTTGTCTCGGTGTAGTGTCTAGAGATCCCTTATAAGCCACAGTACAATGGAGGGATCATCGTGAACCCTGACCTACAAAATGGTTCACAAGGCTGGTCACAATTCGCAAACGCCAAAGTTGATTTCAGAGAACTCGGAGGCAATAAGTTTGTTGTTGCACGAGGGAGGAATCAATCTTATGACAGCCTCTCACAGAAAGTTTATTTGGAAAAAGGACTTCTCTACACTTTCTCTGGTAAATATAGATTCGAATTTGTGTTTCTTTTGGATCTTTACTCTTTATAAATTTATAAGCGTTACGACAATTTTCATATAATGTATTTTATGTTACTTGTAGCTTGGTTACAAGTAAGCAAAGGAAAGGCTCCTGTAAGAGCCGTATTCAAGAAGAATAGTGAATATATGCATGCCGGTGCGGTAATTGCTGAATCTAATTGCTGGTCCATGCTTAAAGGTGGTCTCACAGTTGATGAATCTTGTCCTGCTGAACTTTACTTTGAGGTATCTACATCTACAAACACAATCATTGTTGAATGTTTTTATGAAAAAAAAAATTAAAGGAAAATTGCAAAAAGAAAAACAGTTTCTTATTTTAACTATGGATATTTTTTTTAGGAATACTCTAAGATATACCTTAAAAAACTTTATTATCAAAATAAAATTTTAAGCAAAAAAATGATTAAAATATACTTTATTAAATGACATAATATATATATACTCATTAGGTTAACTAATTTAGAATTAGGGTTTAGAGTTATGAGTTGGAGTTTCGGAGGTGATGTTTAAAAAAATATATTAAAAAAAATAGAATAAAAAGTTTATTTTTATGTTTTTTTAGATCTATTTTTGGGATAAAACTTTAAAAAAGTTTATTTGAGAGATTTGCTCTTTTTGGAAAAAGTGTTTTCTGACTTTTTTTTTTACTTTTTAAGAATGTGAATGAAATGTTACATGTAACTGGAAATAGAAAAAAACTGACATATGATGATTATTATTTGCGTGGTCATGTGTAGAGCGAGGACACAACCGTTGAGATATGGGTTGATAGCGTCTCGTTGCAACCATTCACACAAGAAGAATGGAACGCTCACCACGAGGAGAGCATTCACATGACGAGGAAGGGAGCCATGAGGATCAGAGCCGTAAATAGCTTAGGTGAGCCAGTACCAAACGCAACAATCTCCATCGTACAGAACAGATTAGGGTTCCCTTTCGGGTGCGAGGTAGAAAAGAACATACTTGTGAATCAAGCATACCAAAACTGGTTCACTAAGAGATTCACCGTGACAACTTTCGGTAACGAGATGAAATGGTACAGCACGGAAGTAGTAAGAGGCAAAGAGGATTACTCAACAGCCGACGCGATGCTAAGATTCTTTAAACAGCATGGGGTCGCTGTACGTGGACACAACATCCTATGGGACGACCCTAAGTACCAACCTAGATGGGTGAGTTCTTTGTCCGGTAACGATCTCTACAACGCTGTGAAAACAAGGGTTTCCTCTGTGGTTTCAAGGTACAAAGGCCAGCTTGATGGTTGGGACGTTGTGAATGAGAATCTACATTTCTCGTTTTTTGAGAGCAAGATGGGTCGTCAAGCCTCTTATAACATATATGCCTTGGCGCATTCCATCGACCCGCGGACAACAATGTTTATGAATGAGTTCAATACGTTGGAGCAACCGGGAGATGCGGCTTCTAGTCCAGCTAGGTATTTGGGGAAGCTTAGGGAGCTTCAATCTATTCGTGTTGCCGGAAAGATTCAGTTAGGGATCGGTCTTGAGTCTCATTTCAACACTCCTAATATTCCGTATATGAGATCAGCTCTTGACACTCTTGCTGCCACTGGTTTGCCTATTTGGCTCACTGAGGTCGACGTCCAAGCTCCTCCGAATGTCCAGGTAATTCAAACATATACTCCTTTCCTTTTTAATAAGTTTCATTTTGATATTTTTCACACAAATTAAAAAATTGATTAAAATACATTTAAATTGTTATTAATTATATTTATTTGATAATATTTAAAATAAATAAAATTATTTATAAAATCGATGCAATTTGCAATTGATTTTAAGCTGAAAATAAATAGAATTTGCATTGAAATTTTAAATGACAATTTTTATATTTTTATATAATTAAAAATATTAAAATGATATTTATTGTAAAACAGAAATAGTACTATTATAATATTTCTTTTAAAAAATGTCTATATATAATCTCTTAAAATTTTAGAAGTCCAAAGGCCAATATTTCAGAACCAACCATGTCCACTATACGGCCTACCAAAAATCATGTCCCATTCTAATCCGTTATTATGATGTTCAAATTTCTTGCAGGCCAAATATTTCGAGCAGGTCCTAAGGGAGGGCCACGCACATCCACAAGTGAAAGGGATGGTGACTTGGAGTGGTTATTCTCCATCAGGTTGCTACCGAATGTGCCTCACTGATGGAAACTTCAGGAACCTACCCACCGGAGACGTTGTGGACAAACTTCTACGTGAGTGGGGAGGGCTTCGTGGGCAAACCACAGGTTACACTGATGCTGATGGATTCTTTGAAGCTTCACTCTTTCATGGTGACTATGATATCAATATTGCTCATCCTCTCAGTGATTCAACTGCTTCTCACAGCTTTAAGTTGACTTCTGATGACTCTCAACCATCTTTTTTGTCGTTCATGTTTGATACGCTAAGTTTACAAAGACTTTGAATAGTGGCAGCACGTGTGATGAAACTCCCAAGGTCTATTATTTACTCGTGAACAATATTAATAGGTCGTTTTGGCATGAGCTAAAAATATTTTGATATTTGATTTTCTAGTTTACAATATAAACGTCTTAATTTTTATTAATAATCAGAAAATAAAAGTTAGTGTTATTAATAATTATTAAGTTGTTTACTATGTCTTGTTAAAAATGTTGGAAAATTGTTTTCGTTATAGGATGTTGGAAATAATCAGCCACTCCTTGGCTTTGTTGACAAAATTATCTCTAACTACTCCCTCCATTTATTTATTATAAGACGTTTTAGAGTTAGACACATAATTTAATAGAATAGTAATAAAATATTAGGTATTTTATCCACAATGCAGGCATAAACTGGTACTAATATTTATTATTAAATGCATTATGAATTCAAAAATCAATGCATTTATAACTTATTATAAATAGTTTTGCATGCTTAATATAAAGATAAACTATAAATGATAACATATGTAAATAAAGCTGTATATTATATTATTAATAAGTTATATATAATAGTAACAAATTGTTTAATCATTCAGATATGATTTAGTATAATTAAATGATAGTAAAGTTGATCTTCGGTATTATATAATAATATTGGTGCTAAACACAACTTCAAAATAATACTATTCACTAATTTTAAATCATATATCATCAAATTTAAATATCGTTAAGGGTAACAACAAATTTAATCGGTCTAATTTTTTATGTGAGAATTCATAAGTGGAAAGTCACTTCGCAAATAATAGTATAGATTTATTTTTGTATATTTTTTATATAGAATAACATTAACTATATAGTTGACCCCATTTAACCAATAAAAAATAATATGCAGGATATAAAGTCATATAACATAAAAATTAAAAAAATATTACATAAAAAGCAAAACGATATGTAATTTGAAACAAAAAACATTCCCCAGAGCCAGTATTATATTTTACTTAACTTTGATATTTTATTTATTTTTTTGCTAAAGAACAATTTCTCTAGAAAGTACACCAGTCGATGCCACCCACCGGCCACACGACAGGTGCTTAGACGTAACTCCAAAAATGTTTCACGGGCCACTCGTTAAATGCAACTTCTTGCTCTACTCTGTAGGTAATGTTCATTCATGTGGGTTAAACCTACTTATACCACTTACCCGTTTAAGGTTCTATAATTTTGTTCTTTCTTTAAGAATGGTCTTGGATAGTTATTTTTTGTTTGCTTTTAGTTTTGGGATGTTGTTACTTAAAGGTAGGTTGTATCCGATCTTCTAGTTTTAGGTTGACCGTATTACTCTACCTAGTGCTTACATATTCGTTTCACATTGTGTAGTCTAGGTCATTTTACATTGGAAAACAATATACATATTGTTTATCTGATATAAAGCCTTTTATCGGAAAGTATAAAGCCTATTGTATAAGTATAAGAATACAGTATGTTTAAGTTCAAGATGGTGTTCGTACATTTTGTAATCCTGTCTTTGTAAAGAACTTTCATTGTAAAACAAAGGTGCTTCGTAAAGGAAAGAGAAGAATATAAAAATATGTTAGAATCTAACAACCCCAAAGCTTTATACATTTGTGGTTTGTCATGTTATTCTAATTTTTACAGGAAAGAAAATGAAAAATATCAACAATGGCTTCTTCCTCTGCATGCTTGTCCTTCTCTTGTGTTTTGTGCATTCGGGGATTGCTATTGATCCTTTCTCCCATAGCCTCTCTCTCAAAACAGAGGTAACCAAAACTGATGAATAAGCTCAACAGAGATTATATCACAAGCATGAGTTTAATTTTTGCAATAACTCACGTTACTAACATTAATAAAACATGGCGTATGTTATAAAGTGTGTAATAAAGCCTCCACGAAGCAGTGCGGCACAAGAATTAATACTACTTAGCCGGTCTGTTGAAGATGACTCTGATCAAGGGTGGGAGATAGATGAAAATGGAGCTATTAGAGAAATGACACACAGAGTTCAGCTTCAGCAAGGAATCATTTACAGCTTCTCTGGTAACACACATACAAAACCTATTCGCTTGTTTATATAATACTCCCTCTGTTTCAATAAGTTTTTTGTTTTAGAATTTTTACACTTAAAAAAAACATATGAATTTTGATTATCGATGTATTTTTTTTTGTAGTTAACTATTCCCGATAACATTCAACCAATAGAATTTCAATTAACACAATAATTTTTTTTAAGTTTACAATTTATCACTAATTATTACATTGAAAATATAAAAAATAATTTTCTTGAAACAATTTTTTTTCCAAAACATAAATCTTTTTGGAAGGAAGAGAGTATAACACATCATCATTTCATGGTTTCTTGTGTAGTAAGTTACTATTTCAAACAAGTGATTCTTGTGTAATTATAGACGTATTCAATCTCTGGTTTCAGTTTTGTTTTCCTGGATACATAAAAAGTATAACCAATTAAACCACTTTGATAACAAGTTTAGATAGGTTTCTTTCAGTTTGGTTGGAGTTTTAATTTTTTGAGTTTGGACGGTTATGTTTATTTACATTGAGTTTCTTTTTGCTTGTATGGAACTACAGCTTGGGTGAAGTTGAGAGAAGGAAACGACAAGAAAGTAGGAGTTGTGTTCAAGTCAGATAATGGAAGACTTGTTCATGGAGGTGAAGTTAGGACAAAACAAGGATGCTGGTCTTTGCTTAAAGGTGGCATTGTACCAAATGTTTCAGGTCCTGTAGATATATTCTTCAAGGTACAACACTATACATGTGTTTTCATATGTATACATACTTATATTCTATGTGTTTAACACTGGTTTTAATTGAAAACAGAATGAAGACAGAGAAGCAAAGATCTATGTAAACAATGTGTCACTTAAACAGTTTAGCAAAGAAGAATGGAAACTAAAACAAGATCAACTTATTGAAAAGGTACCAAGTGTTCTATAATTTATGGTTTCAGATCTTTATATGAGTGGTATTGGTTGCAGATAAGGAAGAACAAAGTGAGATTTGAAGTTACTTATAAGAACAAAACCGCGGTAAAGGAGGCAGTAATATCCCTAACACAAAACAAACCATCTTTCCTCTTAGGATGTGCAATGAATTTCCGGATCCTACAAAGTGAAGGCTATAGAAAATGGTTTGCGTCACGGTTCGCAATCACTTCATTCACCAATGAAATGAAATGGTACACAACAGAGAAAGTACGTGGCCAAGAGAACTACACGGCAGCAGATTCAATGCTTAAGTTTTCTGAAGAGAATGAGATATTGGTTAGAGGTCATACAGTGTTATGGGACGACCCAAAGATGCAACCAAGTTGGGTGAAAAATATTAAAGATCCGGAAGATGTTTTGAATGTGACACTAAACCGGATAAACTCGGTTATGAAGAGATATAAAGGTAAGTTAACCGGGTGGGATGTGGTTAATGAGAATTTGCATTGGGATTACTTTGAGGAAATGCTTGGTGTAAACGCTTCATCAAGATTCTACAATCTTGCTTACAAGCTAGATCCTGATGTGACATTGTTTGTTAACGAGTACAACACGATTGAGAACCCTGACGAGGTTACTGCCACGCCGGTTAAGGTGAAGGAGAAGATGGAGGAGATACTTGCTTACCAAGGAAACGAAAACATTAAAGGAGCAATTGGAGCTCAGGGTCACTTTAATCCAACTCAGCCTAACTTAGCTTACATGAGATCTGCATTGGATACTTTAGGGTCACTAGGGTTGCCTGTATGGATTACAGAGCTTGATATGCCTAAATGCCCTAATCAGGTAACTAACTTGTCAAACAAGAAACCATTTATACATTATCATAGTCATAAAAGTGGGTTTGATTACTAATTTGATTGATCATAGGCAACATACATAGAAGAGATTCTCAGGGAAGCGTACTCGCATCCGGCGGTTGAAGGCATCATAATATTTGCTGGACCTGAGGTGTCTGGTTTTGACAAGCTGACACTTGCGGACAAGGACTTCAACAACACAGAGACAGGAGATGTAATTGACAAGTTGCTCAAGGAGAGGCACCAAAAAGATTCAGAGATTCTGAATATTTTTACGGTGAACCACGAGAAAGAAGAGGAAGATGTGTCACTGTTGCATGGACTTTACAACGTGAATGTAAGTCATCCACAGATAAAGAACTTGTCCACCAGTTTGTGCTTGGAGGTAACTAAGGAGATGGGTCCGCGCCAGGTGGTTAGAGTTGTGATTAATGCTTAAAAGTGATAATTATATACAACATTGTCTTGTTACAATAAAAAAAACATATACAATATTGTTATAGTGAAATAATACTTGAAAAGTCAATTACAAAATCATAATGTCTTCTTCTTCTTCAGGAGTCACTAAAAATAACATAATTAATGCTGAAAGTTTATACTAGGGAACTATCATTCTCAAAACATTATAAGGAAAAATTTCAATACACAAAAAACAGAGTTATCCTAATCGGTTAATCCACACATGAACTTAACGTCTTGATCCCTTACACAACTTAAACTTCTTGTTATTCTCAAGCTAAGTTATACACACACATAAAAGGTTTAACTATACAACTCATTTGTTTTGTTTAACCAGGAGTATTCCGGTCCGAAGTCCGGATTAATCCTCCAATGGAAGGTGTAGTCCACGGATGGACCTTTTCACTGGGCTTTTTAATGGGTCGAAAACATTATCCTATATCCACATGGCCATAAATCAGGGTAATCTGAGTTGCAACAGATTCGAACTCAGATTCTTTAAAGATCTTAAAACGTCATGTATCACCCGACCATTTCAAAACAAACAAACACATATATGAAAGGAAGTGAAAAAGCGAAGAGAACACATGGAGGACGGGAACATTGAGATCGAGAGCATAGGAATTATCAGTGATTTGTAGAGAAAGGGACCAGAAGGTGTCACATCTAAAGTGTGTAGTTGGTCGAAGTGCGTGTTCTTGCACGTGAGCACATGTGTAAACTTGTTGAACCTTGCGTATTACATTTTTACGTGCACACGTGCTCACATGCATGCCTGATTTTGCTACCTAGCTATTAGAATTCCTTAAACTATTATCAAAACCAAATTTCATTTTTACTTTTTTCTTATTTTCTTACAATTTTTAAACTTACATGACATGTGTGCCAAAACAGAGATTCACTTCCAGCACATGAAAATTTCTGCATTCACGTTTTTCAAACTCTGTATTAACTCTCCATTATAGTTTTATTTTAAAAAATGAACATTTGAATATGATAGTAAGATTATTAAGAACCTTTTCTGGAAAACTTTATATAATTATTACTCGTTTTCAAAGCTTATAATCCCACTATAATTACTCTAACATCTCGTCATCCAACATATAGAAAGTGCCAAACATACACAAAAAGGAACACAAAAGATAAATAATTAACTTACTAGGATGTCTTTTTGGACAGGTAAGAATTAATTTAGCTAGTACGAAAAGGAATTAAAAATGAAAAATAAAATGTGAGGGCATGTGATATCATAAAAGCGTAGTCAATAGACCGCTCGGATCTTGTTTGTCACCACTTGTCTGTAGAAGTCGCTTTGACCCATGCACCATCTATAATTAGTCTCACTAATACTATAACTTAACCTAAATAAATAGCCATTATAAACATCTAATATCTAATTGATGAGCATTTATCTCTTCTAGGCTAGTTTTGTAGAATATGTCACGTGCAAACTTTCTATTAGTAAGACAATTAAAATAAACCAATTGTATTGAATATTCAACTGTAGGTAAAGATATGCGTTCGTTCATTTATTTTTATGTAAGCTGAAATGTATAAATAAGCATGTTTGGTTTAATATATTAGGATCTGGCCATGAACGCTGCATGCCACTCCCATGTTACATACTGGCATTGTAAGAAAAGAGTAACAAAGTAAACAGAATTTTATTATACAGTTTAAATCGAGTTCACATGTTGCAAACTTGAAAAGAACGCTTGAGTGTGCCTAAATAACGCCGACTTATCCATAACTAGCATATATACAAGTTATTTCTTCACATTAATATGAACTAATAGCGACAAAACAAGAGCCAACATTATTAGACCAACCTAAGGTTTGAAAATTAATAGCCATATGAAGTAGGAGACGATGATAATAAGTTAAAATACGATATACTCCGTACTTATTGAAGATAGAACCAACACTTTGAATAAGATTAAACAATGAAACACAAAGGACATTACACATGGAGAGATATTAGATGCATGTGTATAAATCAAGTCGATACCTCATAAGTTTTTTCTCTTCAATCTCAAGAACCAAAAAGGAAAGAGTTTATTTTCTTTTGTAAAAACAATAAAAAAAAGGAAAATGTTGGGTTCATCTGAATGGAGTAGTGGGTGCGAGTCAGGATGGACTCTGTACTTAGACCATTCTGTTTCTTCTTCTCCAAGTTCTTCTTGTTTCCGAGATATGAGTGAGTTTGGAAACAGAAGAAGAAGAAGCAAAGACTCCTGGAGCAAAAACTATGTGCATCAAGAAGAAGATGAAGAAGAAGATTTGTCTATGATGTCAGATGCATCTTCTGGTCCAAGGAATATTTGTGAGGAAGATTCTGTGAAAAACCTAAACAATGTTGGTACCAAGAAACATAGCAAGAGTGAAAAGAAAAGAAGAGATTATGAGAAGACGAACTCGGTTCTAGATGATACTGCTAGTTCTCATGTAAGTATTTTATTTTCAAAGAAATTCTGTAAAATCAAGTGATATAGTCCATTAGTTTATGTTCTAAAAATCGTTATGCGGCGGTTAAGTGTTTTACATAGGATTATTGTTTAGGCGGATGCCTAGGTCGATTTTTTGAACGCTTGGACCGCTTTTTTAGAAAATCGGTTTGAAAAAATTGTTTCACTCATACCCGATTTGCCAACTAGGGATCACCTAAACCGATTTTTAGAACAATAGTTATAAATCTTCTTTTAGAGTAGAAAGATCAGTTTACATCACATAGAAGTCCAGGATTAGCTAAGACATAGCAATGTTAAATCACAAAGACTTTTGAATGAGAGTTTAATTTGATTTTGTGTTTATCTTTCGTATATATGTTGTAGATGATGCAGAAAAGTGTGGGTGGAAGTAAGATAGAGCAAGCCTTTCCAGAAAGTACATTGGATTATTCGCAAGGCTTCTCAGCAACTCACACTCAGGTTTTTCCCTCTCTCTTCTCTTCACTCAGTGAGATTCTGTTGAGTACACGTGACTTGTCTCAAGAGACTCACTATATGTGTGTTTGCTTGTCAACAAGTAGGACAAAGCAGCATTCCAAGAACAATATGGTTATTTGCAAATGGAAACAAGATTCTAAATAACCAGTTAAGTAAAATATATACTATATATAGATATGAACTCTTGTGTACTTTTATTTTACCAAGTGTGTGTGTATATATTCAACTCTGACTAAAACATTATACTTAGCAGGTGGTTTTTAGTGTGAAGATCGAAATGAAGAGCAGCTATTTTGGACAAGTAGAGAAGCTTTCATGGATATCAAGCACATTGTGAAAGAAAGGAAGGGTTTAAGCAAAAAGTGTTAAAGAAGAAACCCAAATATGAAGAGATAGGACGAAAGAAAGGTTCTCACATTTCCAATGGATCTGAATCTTTTCTCTTTTGATTTGTAGTTTCACCTCAAACGAGTTTTTCCTTGTAGCCTCCCTTATGTAACTCTTGGTTTACAACACTTCAATTGCAATTTTTCTGCCATAGTGTAGCTATTAAGGGCATCATTATCCCTAGAATCCCTAATGGAGTTCTTAATTTTTTTTATTTTTTTTACTGCTTAAAAAAAAAGAAAAAAAAAATTAAAAAACGAATCAATCGCGGGCCGCCACGTGTCAGCGGGGCCCGCAAACAGTGTAAGAAACTCTCCAAAAGCGGTTCTTATTTAATAGTTTTTAGAAGCGGTTCTTGCACTGTTCATGGGCTCCACATGTCAGTGGGACCCGCGAACAGTGCAAGAACCCCTCCTAAGAAATCCGGATAATCATGCTTTAAATTTTATTCCATGGGTGCATTTTGTTAAGTCAAACAAACAATAAATATAACACAATGATATATTACCTCTCTCTTTCTTAAAGATAGATTTTTAGTGTTTTCATTGATAATAAAAATACACTAAAATGTTATATTTATCAAAATAGAATGATTTTTGTGTTTACAAGTTTCTAATAACTATTTAATTCAAGAAACTCATTTATTAAAAAATGTATTTTTTTTAAAGTCACTTTTTATTACTCTCTTATATATACAAAAATTGATGTTTAAGATTGTTCATAATAAAAAATTAAATAACTTTTGTCTATTCTTTTTGGTTTTACTTTTAATTAATTTAAATTTTATTTGATTTCCAATAAAATTCAAATATTTGCATTTTTACATTAAATAAAGGTAGAACATCAATCAAGGAAAAATATTTTAAAATATTTTTTTTTGTATAGAAATGGTATATTAACAAATAAAAATTATAGAAAACTTAATTTTGTTTTTGTAAATATTTTTTGCTTCTTAAACTTCTATATGTATACTCTAAATTAATAGTACAAATCTTATATCTTTCTTTGTCAAAAAAAATCTTATATCGTTAGAAATATTGATAACACGAGGTTGACGTTGGATACAATATTATGCGAATACTCATTAACCAAGCCTAATGGGCCTAATTGTTGTATGGTGGCCCAAGCAAAAAATCACGAAGAAGGTAAACATTTTATTACAAAACAAGGAAAAAAAAAACAGAGCAGTATGATGCGTAACGAACAATGCCATTGTCCGCATCAATATCATCGCCGTCTTCTCTCACTCTTCTCTCAACCCGATCACGATCGCCTCTCTCCTTCTTCATCTCCACTCCCAAAAACCCAACCTTCTCCAGAACCAAAACCCCTGCTACTTCCCTTTTTGCTTCCCGGCGACCCCGCGATTTCATCAACGGTGATCGGAGCTGGAACCGTAAGATCAAACCAGAGTATGCGTTCGATGAGGATTATGAAGAAGACGAAGACGAGCAGGAGGAAGAAGAAGAAGATAGAAGCTTGGATCTTTTACTTAGGTTTGTTGAGAATGTCTTCAGAAAAGTCTCCAAGAGAGCTAGGAAAGCCGTACGATCTGTTTTGCCTGTTTCCATCTCCACCAAGCTGGTAAAGTCTCGACCTTTCAATAACATTGATGGCCATGTGTTTTGTATCCGCTCATAGTTTTGTTCAACTTAGGTGGGTTTCTCAGTGAATGGTGTACTTATACTTGCGTTTTTGTGGATCTTGAAGGCCTTTCTCGAGGTAATAATATTCTCTAAACATTGAAACTTGGAACACTATCAATTTTATTACCATACTTTAGTCCTGGAGTGGTGGATTGTGTTGTTGCCTTACACTTGAGTGCTATATCTTTGCTATCGGATTCACTGACTATGAGGTTATATCTGCATATAATTTATACAGTGCAAAGGCTTGACTCTCTGTATTTGAATACTTGAGCTAACGTGCATATGTGTTAAAGACAGACCATCTTAGTGTTACTTAGCCTAAAGTTTTGCTGATAGATTGTCATATTGGATTGGCTTTTGATGTTACTTTCATTTGTGGAATGCAGGTAGCTTGCACACTGGGGACTATTGTATTTACGAGCATTCTACTTATACGGGGACTTTGGGCTGGTGTAGCATACGTACAAGAAAGCCGCAACAACAGGATCAATGAACTTGCCGATGACCCGCGTGCATGGCACGGGGTGCAACCAGCTTCTTGATTAATTCGATTTGTTCTTCAAAAAAATACCTTTGAGAGTAATAAAACCACAAGTGTTTTTTAGAATCACAAAGGAGTTTACAGTGGATGATGTTCTTTGGCAGAATGTAGTAAGAAAAGAAATATGTAATGTTTGTAGTATTCACTATTCACTAAGTCAGCTATTGCCAATGAATGGGTTTATGGGACCTTGTTTCCTAGTTTTCTAAATAAACAAACCATATATAGAATCATTATCATAATTGAAACAATGATGATCTAAAGAACGAGAGAATTGACGATTGTCAGATTTCACTCCTCACTCTGGAAATAAATGTTGGTTTTGGCCTAGTTAAAATGATATATTTGGTCTAGACGGTACTGATAATCGATGTTTGAAAAGATGATAGAACATAACTTTTAGTTTCAATCACGGCTCTGTCATTCCTAACTTAACTTTTTTCTCTAATGCAACAAAGGGAATGCATTACTTGATTTATTATCTCTAACTCACACCAAATCAAAGCTTGCTTTGGCAAACTGTAATGTATTTTTTTTGACTGATTTGAAATCAGTAATTTGTGGTACAAATGAATTTCAGAAGTTTACATGCTATAGGAATGATTTTGTTGTTTTGTTTTAAAGTAATGAAACATGATATCTATATACAATTGCTACCTTTTGGCTTGGATGATATGAAACATTTGGTTCATACTTCAGGTTAGGCTTGATTTATATGCTAGCTCCTTGTATTGGATTTGTTGTTAGCTTAATATAATATAGTTAATTGAGTTATACACCTTATGAGTCGATTCTAATAAAACTCACTATCTGAAGACCTTTTTCTTTGGTTTAACCTTGGATATAACTCATAATCAATGAAATTTGAACGAGAGACCTCATAAGGGAAATGATAGAGATTAGCCTACAAAACATTTTGTTATTACTTATTGTTAAAGAATACTAAGGATAGAGAGAAGAGACAATTATAAAGTTGATGTTAAAAGCGGAAGATATGTTTTAATGCACTTATTAATGACAATACACATGCATATCTATATCTTTTTGTTTGCACCTACAAATGAAAACCAATTAAACATCTACAAAAGGCTAAAAGTCGACAATAATGCCAAAAGATTAGTGGGTGTATGAAATTCCACTAAGATGCATTTTGAAGTTTGATGTTCTTTAGATGTACCTTTTATTCGCACTTAGTGGTACACATATATACACAGGGACAAGACAACACCATGCATATATGATATAATATACTATTAGTATATATACTTATATTTGTTGACAAAAATATGTACCAGGTGCATACAACTTGAAAAAATACCTTAACATAGACCTAAAAAAAATTTGTCACCAAAATAGTATTTAAAAAAAATGATTAAAATAAATTTTATTAAATAGTGTAAATATATATTTATACTCATTAGTTAATTAATATAGAGTTAGGATTTAGAGTTATGGAGTGAAGTTTCGAAGGTGAGGTTCAAAATTCAAAATTTTAAAATAAAAAAAAGTTTATTTCGGTCATTTTTAAAAACTATTTTATAACAAAAACTTTAAAAACATCATTTGAGATATTTTCCCTACAATTTGTCTCTACATATATGTAGATTCTACTTCCAAAATAAATTATTAAACATTATTAATTAAAAAATATACGCATCGGCTTGTAAGAATAAAAAGAAATATATGTCGGGCAGCATGTCAACTTAGTATTGATTTGGATCCCAAATCCAGACTCTTAAAAGATAATATATTTAAATACAAGATTAGAAGATACATTAGTCAAAAAAAAAATAGAAGATACACACGATTTATTAAAGGTCACCTTAGTTTGAGAAGTTACATTCATTTTTAGATTTCACTATGACCAAATATGTTAGGTGAAACAACACCAATGTTAGATGATCATCTCGCATATGCATTACTTTGTAAGTAACGATCAATCGAATAAGTATAACTGCATAATTTCCATGCATGTGACGTGTTGTCCTGCATGTTTCTACAGAGAAGTTTTATTTTTTTCCTCACCTTGACGTATACAATTATTCCATTCACCAAAAATAGAGAACTAGACTTGTATATGGAAGTCAACTGTTAGATGCAGTCGAAAAGCATATGCATTACTTTGTTAGCAACGATCACATCATATTCTCGTAAAATGAACATATATGTGTCCGACCAGAGAGATAGTCAACTCGGTATATGATTCTACAATTAGTTTATCGTCACCAACTGATAAGTCATGTCACTGTATGTACATCTATAATATCAAGTATCCTGTTCTATCTGCACCATATGCAAATGAATTCTAGAATCACATGTTTTAGGTCTCAGTTGAAAACCGAAATAAAAACAAAAATGATTCATTCAATCTATTCTAAAAATGTATTTACCTAAAGTATTAGGTCAAACAACATATTCGAAGTTGTATTTTGGTAATACATAGTAACAAAATATCATGCTAGAGTTGTAATGGTTTATGCATAATAGCAATGGTGTATAATTAGAGTTTAGTTGATGAACGAAAGTTTTTCTTTATATCGATATCTATATATAGTTGATCAAAAATTTAACAATATATAATGGTAGACTGGTAATTAATTTTGCAAGATATGAAAACATGCATGGATATTTAGTGATTGTGAATGATAACTAAATTAGCTTATTGTAAACATGAAAAATAAAGGCTTAGTACTAATGAAGCAATGATTATGTAATTTAATATTTGTTTAATCTATCTAAACTTTGAGAGAAACAAGAGACTCTTCTGCCTAACAAAGAGAGCATATTCCGATTCCTCGCATGTTGTGTATAGATATATATATATATATTCCTGTAAAGTAACTTACATTTATCAGCAACTTATTATATGTGTTAAAATATGATATAAGTTGGAAATCAATAGACTTAAACCTTTACAATTTACTATTTTAAATTAAATGTGATCTAAGACCTGACCTAGCAGAAAAAGATCTTCAAGTTATCTGTATTGTTAGACATTTTGCAACATTTGCTTTTCCATATCATAAACTATTAATTGCTTTCTCTTAACTTTGTGTGTACCAAATACCAATAAACAAATCGACAAATATTTAAGTTTTTAAAAATAATTTCAGTAGTGGGCACGTAGGATTACTATCAATATATATGCATGCGGGTGCGAACAATTATTTAAACAAACGACTAAACGAGCTTATCCAAATCTTTAAAAATTAAAGAAAAAAAAACTAGAGAACCCTAATAACCTCCAGCTCTAGGCTCCGAGCCTACTCAAGACGCCATCGCAGTTCCTTTGGAACTCATGGCAACTCTTTTTTTTTCACTTTAAAGTCAGCGATATAATATACTAATAGAAAATTAATTATATATCATTGGGATAAACAAACGCAGAAAACATAAAAGTAGACTTTAAACAAACAACATTGTTCAACATCAGGTGGTGCAAAGCTTTTCTCTCTAGAAGTTTTATATATTGTTAAATTATAAAATTTAAATGTAATTTTCCGTTTATCATTAATTCTACATGTTTGATTTTTTTTTTCCATCAATTCTTACAAAGAACACACGGATTTTGAAGATCTTACGGATGAAATTAAGACATCATCCATATATGGTTCTTCACTTAAAGGTCGCTACTATAAGGGATTTACTGATTTAGTATTACAACGTATACATCCAGATGACATGTGTATTAGTTATAAGTAAAATGTTCATGAAAACTCAAATACTTAGTGATGATACGTAGAGATCAAGATGTTAACTATCATTTGATGTCCAACATATGTATTAGTTATAGAGTTCACGATATTTTTTGATGTTTTTTTCCAAAAAAAAACTATCATTTGATGTACTGTCTGGTCCAACATTTCAAAAAAAAAATTGATGTTTTATGTTGACTTAAAATTTTGTGTTTTTGTTATTTATATAAAAAATTTATTTTTATAATACTTTATATATAACTAAAATTACCGTTTAAAATCATTTAAACGGTCGGTTCTTTTGCTTATGATCCGAACCAGCTTTGATTCGACGTCATAACGGTCTATAGCATCTAGCCATATGTTGACACATATTTGTGACTGCTGATCTATCACCATACTGTTATAATATCGTGATTGTATAGGTCATTACCAAAACAGTAATCAAAGTCAAATCTGGGGATAACCGAATGAAACATTGATTTCGATCCAAAAATTTAAGAGAAATTTTATATAGGTAAAAATCCCCAAACTATGAAAAATTAATTTAATAATTAAAAAAAATGTTTCAGCTCAGATCGGGCTAGTTCATCTCTTCATTGAGAGTTATCCACACACAAAAACAGTAAGCGATGCAGAAACGATATGATTTGTCAGTTTAACACAAACCTCATAGAAATATCTTTTTTTTTAATATACAGATATCTATAATAATATGGATGGATACGTGGAATTCATTGACAACAAAATTAGGTGGAATACGCGAAAAAAAAGTTTTTAAAAATAGAGAACACGTGGAAAAGGTACTGTGGTTTTGGAGACTCTGATAGGTACAGTGTCTTTACTCTTTACTTTAAAAAAAAAATCAGCGAAGCTTTGGCCTTTGGGAACGACCATGTCACTGTAACATATCTTTTCCCTGCAATTCTTTCAATCTCTCTTCTTCTATAAATACGTGATTCCGAGTCTAATCTCTCCCTCAACATTCTCTCTTCAATCCCACTTCTCTCGCTTCAAGCTTGTGACCTTATACGTGTACTGTCGAGCTTATCTATCTCCCTCTCTTCTGAAACTGTAGAGCAGAGCCTATCTCTCTTCAAATCTTCAAAAGAATCTTCCTTTCTTCTTACCCATCTCTCTAAAACATGTTTGGGACTCTCGCTTCTGGAGATATCGAACCCGCCAGATTGAGACGTGATTTGAGGATTACGTGCAATCTAGGGTTCTCGTGCGGTGGATTTGAAGACATGGGAATGAGATTGGAAGGTGAGAACTTGGTGCCACATGGAGGTGAAGGAGAAGTGGTGGTGAGTGAAACGGTGCCGTTTCAGGTTGAGCGACCTCTGTTTCAGCAGACGCAGAAACTCGTTGTGGGGTATGCTCTGACTTCCAAGAAGAAAAAGAGTTTCTTGCAGCCCAAGCTTGAGTTCATGGCTAGGTAATGAAAACAGAACACAAATACTTGTATGTTTATCAAAGTGTTAGGTTCTTTTGCTATCTGTTTTTTTTACATATCTTGTGTGTGTTTGAGCCGGCTTTGTGGTCCAGTAGCAGTGGACGGGCCTTGGATGCAAACACATTCCGGGTTCGATCCTTCTGCTATGAAAACTAAATCACATTGTTTTGCTTACCACGGCTGCGGATACAACTTTATGAATACCCGGGAGAGGGCGTGTAGTGGACAATACCTCCCGTCCGAGAATTAGATTTATATCTTTAATAGACTGAGTTTAACTTTTTTTTCTTTGAAAAAATATCTTGTGTGTGTTTCTTTTCCTGAGACCACTGTTCATTTTCAAATTTCAAAAGGATTGATATTTAAGAGTTTGACAGTTTACCTAGATTTGGTTCTTGTTTTAGTATAGCTTTGCATGATTCTGTTGTGGAGGACCATAGCAACTAGGCACTAGCTATTGTCTTGTCATCTGCCATGTTTTTGTCCTTTTTATCTTAGTCACTGCACTATAGTATACTTGTGGTATCAAGAACCTTGTTTCTATGGGAATATTCCTTGAATAAATCCTTTTGGATTAGTCCTGTTGAAGTTTTGACTTTACCATTCTACAAAAAAAATAATAAAATTTTTGATGTTGTGCCTTCTTCTTCAGCCACATGGGTGTTTACTTTAAACAATGACTGTTTCTAGTCTACTTATTATAACCTCTTCTAGAATCTCTCAGACTCGAACAAATTTTTTTATAGCTCAGGGAGAAATATTATTTAATAGGTTTTTCTTCAGTTCTGGTTTAATTGCGTCTTTCTAATCAAACCATAGCTTTCATCCTTTTTCTTTTTTCCAGCTGAGTTTTTGAACAAAGTGCTAACAGTACTGCTTGTGTGTCTATTTTAGGAGAAAAGGCATTTGCTTTGTCCCCATTGATTTGAACCGTCCACTTTCTGAACAAGGACCATTTGATGTCGTCTTGCATAAGGTTTGTGAGAACTAAGAATGTTTTCAAATGAACCTTTTCTTTATTTGCATGAAAATCTAATGACTTATATGATTCTGCACTTGCAGTTACTTGGAAAAGAGTGGCAAGAGGTTATTGAGGTTAGGAAAATTCTCTGCATTTTGGTTTGAGAGACTCAGTATCTTGTTATACAATCTCATGTTTGATTCACTATATTTGTAGGATTACCAGCAGAAACACCCTGAAGTGACTGTGCTTGATCCTCCTGGTGCAATAAAGCGTATATATAATCGACAATCAATGCTTCAGGGAATGTCAGATTTGAATCTGTCAGATTGCAGTGGTAATAACTCTTCTGACATTAGATATTCAAGAACTTTCTTAAAATTACTGTATAAGTAATCTTTGGTTTGGTAAAAATCCTTGTAGGTAGCATTTATGTTCCAAAGCAAATGGTTGTCTTGAAAGATTCTGCATCTAGTGCTGATAGAGTTGTGGAAGCTGGTCTTAAATTTCCACTTGGTACAACAACTTTAACATAATGTTCATATATATAAATGATGATTATGAGTAAAGGATGTAACTGGATCAAACTTATTTAAACTTTGTCTCAGTTGCAAAGCCACTTTGGATCGATGGAACTGCAAAGTCACACCAGTTGTTCTTAGCTTATGACAAGCACTCCCTTGCAGAGCTTGAGCCTCCTTTAGTCCTGCAAGAGTTTGTTAATCATGGTACTATTTGGTTTTTTACCTTACACTTTTTAGTAAAATACAGAATGCATTTTTATTCATTGTTTTGGTGCATGAAGGTGGAGTTATGTTCAAGGTTTTTGTGGTGGGTGATATTATAAAGTCGTGAGACGGTTCTCACTACCAAATGTGAGTAGCTGCGACAACCAAAGCCAAAGCTGATGGCGTCTTCAGATTCCCGAGGGTTTCATCTGCTGCTGCTTCAGCAGATAATGCAGACTTGGACCCTAGTGTTGCTGAGCTGCCTCCAAAGTCTTTCCTGAAGGCCCTTGTGAAAGAGCTACGAACCTTATTGGTATAAAAAGTTGCTGCCTTCCTCACATTTTCCCCTGCAAGTCTGTTTCTATTTTTTCTTAACTTGTTGCTTTGTATTGATAGGGACTTCGACTTTTCAACATAGACATGATCAGGGGACATGGGAGCAAGAACGTGTTTTCTGTTATTGACATCAATTATTTTCCTGGTTTGTATTTGTATTTGAATCTCTTGTGTAGTTTGAATATGACTTTGTCAGAGAAGCAGACAAATGAACTTTGGAAATCCATTTGCAGGTTATGGAAAGATGCCAGATTACGAGCCAGTAGTTGTAGACTTCTTCCACAATCTGGCACAAGCCAAACATAAGAAGAGACACTATAAATGAAAAGTTTGGGAGAGAGTGTATCAGATGTTCTTCTTCTAAGGAGGGTTTGGTTTTTAATTAAACTGATGTAAGAGCAATGGGGAACAAGAATAATTAATGACTAATTATGTATTTGTACAGAACTAGCTCTCACCTTTTGGAAAGCTTTATCAGATAACAAGTTTTTGATTAGTGATCCTGAGTTTTTAAAATAAACACATACATAATAACAAGTTTAGAGAAGTTGCTGATGTATTATCAAATTATCACCAATGTCTCTTAACCAAATTCGGTTAAGTATAAACCAAATCAGTTGAATTGGTTCGATCAATTGATATCTTCAACTAGACATGGGTACATTTATCTAGAACCAAACCGTACCGAACTAAAATAACCGAAACCGAACTAAATTTAATAACTGCATGGATCCTATATTTTTGGATCTAAAAATTGAAACCAAACTGAAAGCAAACTGAAAAAGTGGTAAAACAAACTTATGAAGTTTGTGAGACAATGTGGAGCAAAGCCTGGTGATCTTATATTATTTGGAGTTGGTCCTGTTACTTCTGTTAGTAAAACCCTAAACAGGTTAAGACTCTTTGTAGCCCATGACATGGATTTGATTGACCATGTAAGTTTTCTCCATTGCTCAGTCACTTCTTTTTTCCTTGTAATGCCAGTTCATTAGATTCATGCAACTTCTTGTTTATTATATAGTCCAAGCACACTCCATTATGTGGATCACAGAGTTCCCAGTGTCTGAGTGGAATGAACCGGAGCAGAGTTCCATAAGGGATGTAATAGCTTTCCCCCAAAGACAACCACAGCTCAGTGTGCCTTAACCAGAACTACCACGGAAGTAGATCCTAAGCAGCTCCAAGATATCTCTATTAGCACTAAATAATAGCTCTTTACAGAAGCATCAGCATTGTACCTGTGGTGCTCTGAGAAGAGGATTAAGTAGAGACGTGGTAATATTGAACTAAGTTTTCCTCAAGACTAGTGAAAGCAAATCCGTAGCCAAAGTTCAAGATTAATATACAGTTTTGGGAACTAAGTAACCGAGACAAACACTGAATACTTTATAGCTGCAAAAGCAGAGAACTTCATAGAAAACATTCACATTAACTTATCCATTTTTTCTCCATTAGAGCTTCACTTACTCTGCTGCCATCGCTTCTTCTTCTACTTCATCTTCATTCCCTTCTATTCTTATCTCCGGAAGAGTTTGTGGATCAGTGAGAGCTTCTCTCTCTTCTTGCAACATTGTGCTTTCAGAAG
This sequence comes from Moricandia arvensis, assembly GCA_905132765.1. Classification (NCBI taxonomy): domain Eukaryota; kingdom Viridiplantae; phylum Streptophyta; class Magnoliopsida; order Brassicales; family Brassicaceae; genus Moricandia; species Moricandia arvensis. The sequence goes on from CAJHQP010002671.1 coordinate 55,210, forward strand.
TATCATCTGCTTCCTCCGTTTGCTCTGTGGAAAACTGGTTTGAACTTTCACTTTCACCTGTTTCATCATAACCTTCAGACCTTGAATCCTCCTTCACCTCAGTTGTGTTCGAGCCAGAGATGTTTTCAGTTACAGAAGACTCTGAAGTCGAGTTCCTGGAGTCATCTTGAATGGAATATATGTTGGTTATGTTTGCAGAAACAGTGATGTTGGGAGCAGATTCATTACTTGTCTGCTCAAGTTTGACAACAGTCTGTACATCAGAGGATCCAGAAGGAGGTGCACCATCTTCTTGACTCCGTTCTTGCATGATTTTTGTTTCATTCTGCAGAAACCCTGAAGCTTCAAGAACTGCTTCTGTTGAATTGATATTAACTGTTTCACCTCTTGGTTCAGTTACCATGGATGATTCACTCTCACCATCTTTCACCTCTGTGGTTGTTTTATCCACAAAGGCTTCTCCTAACTTCAAGACAGGTTCCTTCTGAACCTCAACCTCACTTACAGTGGTGTTGGAGTTATTATCCTGAGCTGTTCCTGTTGAAGTATCAGAACTTTCTTTCAGTTTCTCAGTGTTCAGTATCCGAGACTCATGAGACACTGCACTGGAAGCATCATCAGCCTTGTAATGCTCCTCGCGTGCCTCATCAACAGTCATATCAACCTCATCTGCATGATTGGTCTCGTTTTCTTTCTCATCACTCTCCTTCTCTTCTTCAAGAACTTCATCATCCTTATCAGTATCTCCAGTGGTTTTACTTTGATCTTGTTCATCAATATCATCTTCATCATGTTTGTTTTCTTCCTCATCCTCTTCAACTACTTCCTCTCCTAGCTTGTTCTTATCTTCTTCATCCTCCTCAGCTACTTCATCTTCTTCCTTCTCTTCCTCCTCCTCATGAGTACCATTCTCTACTTTACTCTTGCTCTCCTTCTCTTCTTCTCCATGGTTAATCTCCTCTTCATCCTCGTCTTCTTCCACATGCTTCTCCTTCTCATTCTGGTTATGGTAACCTGGAAGAAGATCTTTTCTCCCAAGCTTCACCAATCCATCTTTCCTCTCTGGCAACTTCTTGCCATCAGTCTCATAAAATTCCTTCTTCTTATCATGAGAATACTTCACTTGATAGATTAACCAGATGCAAACTCCAAGCAGAACACATATCTGCAGGACATGCTTCCCTTTGATACCTCTGCTCCCTCTTTGGCTTCTGCTTGATTGTTTCTTCATCTTCAACAACAACACTCTTAGTCTTCTCACAGCTATACAAATACCATACTCAGATTCTTTAACCTGTGACAAGATAAATGTTACAGATTTTACAGAATAAGACAAGTAACCACCTAAGAACTAGTGGTGAAAAAAATGGGGAAAACGGCCGATTAATACCTCAACTAGGTTCATATTGCCTTATCAATACCAAATTATTTTACTGTGCATATTGTATCTCAACTTATAAAAATTTGAAATCGATACTGAACTTATAAAAAACGGCTTATCCATACCTACGACCGACAGCGTGTCAGTAACATGCTGAGGTGGACCGTTCGTGGATGAATCATCTTATTCTAACCAAAACGACGTCGTTTTGAGTAGGAAAAAATGAACACTTATCGCGGATCGAACCGGCGTTCAGCACACATTCAATGCAAGCATTAAACCGCTTATGCTAGTGGAGAATTATTGTTTCTTTACAAAAACAAAATCATATAACTAAATTTTTAATACTAATTTCTAATAAATAGATTTCTAAATACTAATTTTTAATAAGTAGATTTCTAATATTTAATTTCAACAAGTTATATTTATATTAAATAAAATTATTTGATATAATCAAACATTTGATATAAGTTTAATTTATTACTATAGTTTTAAAATGACAAAACAATCTACATAAATATATATTATTAGAAAAATATAATAATAGTCAGATTATTAAAGATATTAAAATATTTAATACTATTAAAATTAATATTGCTTTGACTGAATAATAAATGTAAGAATATATAACACACTTTTAACAATAATAAGTAATTCAAAGAGAAATATAAAATTTAACACAATAATAGAAAACATATCTTTAATATATATATATATAATATATAAACGCAAATTAAATTATGCTATATTTTATAAAATAAAATTCTTTTTCAAATTTGAGATTTTTTTTGGTTATTTAACCTTTTTGGTGTTAGATTGAAAAAAGAGGAAGATAATCGCTAATTTAAAAGTAATATAGTTATTTTACAAGCAATAACGAGGTTTTTATACTAGCACAAGTTGGTTAATGATGTGTTCTTTATTTAAGAGAGACCCGGGTCGATCCTTCATCTGCGCATATACTAGTGAACAGCGTCGTTTCTTCTACGTAAGCATTTCCCAAATAAATATGACCGGTTACCTGACATGTTGTCGGTCGCAGGTACGTAAAAGCAGTTTTTTATTAGTTCAGGTACCGATTTCAAATTTTTATTAAGATCAGTGATAAAATATGCACGGTCAAATAGTTTGGGTACTGATAAGGCAATATGACCCTAGTTGAGGTACTAATCGGCCGTTTTTCCGAAAAAAACAGAACTTGTGACATGCAAAAAGTAAAAGACCAATTTATTGCAACCATGATGCAAGTAAGTAGAAATTTAAAGAGAACTAAACCAAAGTACACAAACTGAAACTGAGAACCTAAAACCCCTAAAATTTGTAGACAAATCACAAGGAAGAGCACGTTGTAAGAGAAGTAGATGAGAATGGTCCCAAACACCAACTAAAGCTTGGATCTTTAGGAGTCAAATCAAGAACCCATTTCTTGAAAACCAGCTTAGATTTACATAACCAGAAACAAGAACATAAACTACACAAAGATAATGAACACATAAGAGTTGGAGAGATAGTTACCTGAGAGAAGGAGACAGAGAAAAGAGTTTGAGCTTGGATAAATCTAGAGAGAGAGTTTATAGTCAGGGAACAAAGAGAGAGACTTCGAAGAAGGAAAGAGTGTGAAGGACAAAGGTAAGGCTCAGACAACGCAAAGAGGGTGATGCGATGACTATTTGTCTATTCACTCATTTTTTTTTATTATTCTTGGGGAATTATTTCCAATTATTCACAATTTTTATATTCATATCAAACAAATTATTGCAATAATTAAGTAATCTTAGTTTATTTTATTTTTTTGCTCAATTTTAATAGCTCGTTCTAATCATGAAAATTAAAATAATAATAATAAAATAAATTATTCTAATCGTGAAACTGAAAATAATAAAATAATTTTGAAGTATAGGATTATTTCACATTAATCTGACTAAGATGGTTTGTAAGAAAATGTTTCTAGCATTTTAAAAACTTAATGTGAATGAGTCATTCTTCAAGTTGTCAAAGTAGACTAGAGAACTGATTAAGACCACATTAGTATCAGAAATATAGATTTGTTGGTTGAACAACTACACACTTGATGATCTAATATGTGCTCTTTTACTTTTGTTTTTTTCTGTTCAACATGCTCTTTTTTTTATTAATAGATATGTTTCTCATTCCAATAAATGAGACCAAGTTTTCATATTCAATACTATTATATCTAATGAATTTTCAATGGTTAATGAGAATTAAACGATTTCCTATTTTTTTCATAAGTGTTCCTTGGAACATTTTAAAGTGAAAAATCCACTTTGCTTTACAAAATGAATTGGTCTATTTCAAACCATTTAATCATAGTTTTAATGTCTAATATGATTAATTGGTTGGTATATATGTTGTTATAATTTGCAGATATGCACCAATAAAACCATCTTCTAAAGACTGTAGGAGACATGCATTAAAGAGGTTAGGTCCAGGGTTCTATACAATGTAATTAATTGGCATAAGATTGTCATTTCCAACATGAAGTATCTCAGATTTCAAAAAGTAACTTAAATCTAAATCTCAAAAACCAAAAGAACATCAACCTTTTAAATTTTCGCCTAAATGGAAATCCAAAGCTGGTTATAAGGTACTAGTGCCTTTGTAAGATCACCAAATTAATTTGTTTTGCATTTTTGATATATCAAATTGTATATTGCCGTTTTTGAGTTTGGAATTTTGAATTTTCTTAGATCTTCCCTTCAATTGGGTTTGTGTTGGGCCAACATATTCATTACTTGCTAAAAGCTGTGCTGTTTTGGACTCATAATTGGGCCTATTGAATTTAGTTCTCTTAATTTTAATTAATGGGTCTAATGATATCTGTCAATATTTTACATTTCTGTAAATCTAAGAAAATATTCTTCTACTCTCTCTGTTTAATATAAGTGTCACTTAGAAAAAAAATATATACTACTATGTCCTTATTTAATATATATTTATTTAAATAAAAATGATTTTAAAAACATCTATTGGCTAGTTAAAAAGATAAAAAAAAATTATATGAGAAAAATAATATTGGAAATGTAAAATGACACTTTTTTAAAACAAAAAAATGGTAGAATGACACTTATTTAGAAACATAGGGAGTATATCGTAAGCTTCTCCGTTATCATCTGATTATGCACTCAAAAGAAAAGTTGATTAACATATTGAATATGTACAAAATTCAACCCCATATTTGTTGCAAAACAAAGTATGTTTTCTCATGTATTGAAATCTAGACAAAATAAAGTAACACAACATTCCTTTACACATTTTTATCAATTGAATTTGAAATCAGTATGGTTTAGTTCCAATATAATTGCTCGCAGGGTCATAGTTACACAATAATACTTGCACCATTGACACACATACCTTGTAGGACCATGATTTCTACGATATGGCAAACTGATAATTTGTTTATATAATGATAAAAACAAAAATAAAATATACAATACTTGATACCAAAATATGATGAACAAGAACGATTTCGTGTGGAGGCGAGATACTCTTTCCTTAATTCTTAAATTGTCTGTAGTGTGACGGTGTTTATGCAATCAGAATCTCAGGATACAACCACGCTTCGACTATTCCGCGTCACTCAGAATAGAAGCTAACGAACCTATTTTTGTGTTGTATTCTCAGACAAAATAAAAAAAATACTAGCATAACTATTTTAAGTGGGAAAATTGTTTATTTTCTTTGTTCTTGGATCTCTGATTTTCTATAATGCAAACAAACATTTTATAGAAAAATAATGAGAAGCACAAGTTACATTTCAACATAGAAATGAAATTTCCATGCACTAATGGAGAGTTTAATTCTTGTCAACTATTTTGTAAATTTATTTCACATTTTGACCAAGAAATTAAAGATTAAAATTTATTATTGTTTGACCAAATCAAACAAATAATATACTTTAAAATCGATTTTTTTTATATTTTATCAATATAAAATATTAGCATATATTTAGTTTATAAGATTAAGTTAATGAACATGAAGTTCAAATCAAAATCCAAATCTAATCAAATATCTAATATGTATTTACAAGTTTCTCAAATCACACACATTAAACTTCTATTTCTCATTCAAATAAAACTCATTTTAAGATATGAATACACTATTTATAATGTTCAAAAAATAGTTCCAACTTACCTTACCACAACCGAGCCGAGCAAAGCCACGCCACACGACCTGCGTGTAGTGTCCACAAGCTGAACCGTGACACGAGTTTGAGTAATAATCATAATACGACTTTTATCTATCCACATCGCAACTGCCTGAGCTGCTGACATGTCTCCACTGACCATTGCAAGGTTCTCTCCATATGGTCCAGATGAATGCTTGAGGCTGCATCGACCGGCTGCTAGTTGATTTGTGTAGTCCTGAGCCACATTGGCTAGGCCGAAGTCCCATCTTACAAGCTTGGCTCTGACCAAGGCTCGGGCTACGTTGTTTGGTCTGAGGTAGATGTCAGGAGAGTCATGGGACTGCGGGCTACATCGATTTGAGTCAAATAGTTGATGAGAAGTAGGAGAAGAAAAGATTCTAGAGAGACCTTAAGTACTAAATATATTCATTGACTTTGTGTTCTCTGCCTCTCGTAAAGTATGTATGGGAACAAGATGATTTCTTGTGTGCTTGTGATTCTACTTATTGAAACTATACGAAATTACATGTATGCAAACTCTATATTATGGCCTAGTTGGCAGGGCGGGCCTTGGGCTAAAGCCCGTAAAGCAAGGGCTTTAGGCGCCAAGGATTATAAAAGGATTAGGGGCGCCAAGTGCAAGTGCACTCCCTTGGTATAGTGGTTTCTGTTTTTGGTAGGTTGTCCGTGTTCTTCGAAAATTGTCGGACAGATGCCGTGTTCGATCAAGCTTATTGTTTATTTATTTTTATTTATTTCTTATTTCTGTAATAAATGACAAGACAAATTCTTTTTTTTTATGGCAGTGATAACAAATGACATGTGATCAAAGATCTTTAACTAGTAAAGAAACGAAGGCTTTGTATAATATCTTTTTTTTTTTCATTTCAAATAGTTTAGTTTCTTTTAATTATATTTGCATTTGTCCACGAAATTCTTTTTACTTTATATTATATGAAACATACAATTTTCAAATAAAGCTGAATAAATTTTAATTATTTATTATGTTTTAACAATCTTTATGTTTTAGATTTCAATTTATTTATTTATTTTTAAAAACTTATGTCTAGTCTTTTTTAATTAATTATTGTTATCGAATAAATTTTTACTTTCTTTTTTTCTTTGTATATTTTATCACCAATTTTTTACATATAATTTAAATAAAATTATGCGACATTATGTCTGGAAAATGATTTAATGAATTACCGATTTCATTTAATTAATAATATTAATAAAATGAGTGCATACTTGTGAAACATTTTATTATTCAAAATTAATAAATGTTTATCATAGAAAATGAAAATAACTAATTCACAAATAGTTATTTATGTTTATTTAATTTATTAAATTAAAATTTGATAATATATTAAATTAAAATTTGATAATATTTTGTACTATTTTTCTTACAAATTTAAAACATAAAATAAATAAATATAGTTAAAGGGCATCATTTTTCAATGCGCTTTAGGCTCCATTCGATTCCTGACGGGTACTGCTAGTTGGTGTCACGTTTTAACTAATTATTGTTTAACTAATGATCTAAAACTAACACCCTAAACTTAAATTCCAAAGTTTCCATTTTAATAAGAATCTTAATTTGGAGTAATGAAGATAGTGTATGAGGCAAACACACACACACACGTACGTCTTCGGGTGAATGGATGGCAATGATGTTTAATTGCTTACGTTATTAATAACTGTGTAATAGTAGTCTGACCTGATCAGCGTTTGTTTAATTGTCTTTCTTTCTTTCTTTCCTTTTTTAGTTTAAATGGCTTAAACATTTTCCAATTGTTAACTAAACGTGATAGCAAAGAAGGTTTATATAATTAAGTGGTTTATAATAAAAAAGAAGGTTGCGAAAGAAAAAAAAACTAAACGTTATATAATCTTAAATCCAACAGAAATTCAAATAGAAAATTACTAGAAACGCTAGGAAATTACTAAAAGACCCTTATTCAAATCAATTTAAATAAAGGGATATTATTGTCATTTTCAATCTCAGGGATATTAATTGCCGTATACTTGTATATGCAGAAGGCATGAGCTCCTCGGAGAAGATGGAAGGTCTCTGAGTGTGAGCTATGGTTTAGTGTGTAATAGCGATGGAGTATGAATGTTGAGAGGCGAACTTCTTCTTACACATAGCTGTGGTAGTGTTTCTCGTGTTGTTCGCTATGTCTGGTTTTTAACATTGGGTATTATGTCTTGTTGAACTTGAGGTTCTCGTTAAATCCCCCAACATCGCAAATATGCTTGTAAATCTTCGTACTTTCCTATGGATCCTGCGTTTACGTTTCTTGATTGTTTTGCTTAGTAAAGTTTGATTCTTTCACAGTTTCACTTATTGAAAAATTTGATTCGCGTTAGCTACACATGTGTAGTTAGAGATGAAGAGGGTCTTTGTTAATGATCCAAATTGTTTGTTTTTTTGTTTGTTTGCTGCAGCAAACAAATTGTCTGCGGTGAAGAATCCATATCTGTTGGTTGCTTGTATGCAACCGCAGCTGCTATGGAGGTAATGTTAGAACGTCACTTTAGCCTATGTTGTGTGATTTTATGAGTCCTGGAGAATGTTTGATGTTAGTAATGATTTTTGTCATTTCAGAAAGGGCTTCCTATTTTTCTTGAGTGCCCGTTTTGATTTCAGTTCATTGATTCTTCTCTTTGGTGAAGTAAGATTAGCCTCTCCTGTTATGATATTCAACAGTATCTGAGATCACTTTCCTGTATCTGAGTTGATTGTTGGCTTTACTGCAACTGGGAGATCTTATCTCAGTTAAGACTCAATTTGCTCACGTTATGGTTTGGCCATAGGTGCAACAGTGGCTCCGTTTGTCCTGTGTCCTCCTAGCTAGTCTTTTGTGTGCTTACCAGTTGCATGGACGGTAAATACAGTTTAGCAATCTCTTTTCAGGATGGATCAGGAGTCAGCGTCCCATTTATCAATGATAGCTGCTTGTTTTAATAAGATCTTTTGGCCTTTTGAATAGTTTCAGCTACAGGAACTTTCCTATTGCTGAGCTGGAAACGCTTGTGGACTTTCATGGGAAAATGAGATGTGAACTGATCTCATCCCTTGAGTCTTTAGTCTTATCATAGTAAGTGTTGTGGTGAGTCAGGCAGTGCAAACAAAAATCCATCCATTTACCTTGTAAAGATGCTAAAGCTGTTTTCATTACTTGAAGAGAAAACTAGTCTTGCTAAGTTTCAAGTCTGAGAGTCTTTGCTTTGGTGTCTAACAGAGAGTGTCAAGGAAGTCCTGATGTTGAAGAATTATGGAACTCCAAATGCTAAAAGAGATCCCTCAAGAGTGGAAGAGCTTTCCAAACCGAGAGCAAGCTCGTTTCAAAGGACAATGAATGGCAATCTGCTGCCTAAACTTAACTAGCTGAGGAAGAAGCTGTTGGAATCATTACAATGAAGGATGTCATTGAGTAACTTGTGCAGACAAGGAATGTTCCCGTAAGTGTTACCGAATCAAAAGTATAGTCTTTTTCACCTGGCTGTTTTATCTTTGAAGACGATGAGGAACTTACTGTGAATCTTGTCTTTGTTTCAGCTTTCAAATTTTGTTACTTCTCCTTCCATTTTATCAAATATAAACATAGTAGTTAGTGCAATATGATCATCTTATACATCATTCCCGGGGTAATCGCATAACACTAAACATGGTTATTTGAGTTGTGAAGGGGTTAGTTTATAAATTTATGGACATTGGGTTAATTTTTAAAACTTATGGGTGTTGGTTTTAACTTTTTCCATTGCTGAGGGTTAAAAAGTTAATAGAATTAAGAAATTTGGATCCAATTTATGAAACTTTTTAAATCTTGGGTGAGATATTATATATTATTATTATATTATACCTTCTGCTTAAAGTAAACTTTCCTTCTCCCTGTTAACAGAAACTCGTCGTCGTCTTCTGAGAATTAGAGCAGAGTTTTCTTCGTCGGAGAAAGGTACCGCCTCGCCTCATAAACCAGAGTCCATTACATTTACTTACGCCTGAAACTTCCTTTCGCAGCCTCGTCATCGCAATGTTTGATCTGGAAGCGGAATTCAAGAAGCGTCAGGCGAAACTAATAAAGAAACTCGACGAGGTTTACGTTCGGCATGGGGTTAGAAGTTGGTTCGATGAAATAGACAAGAAAGCGTATCTTCAAGCGCTCGATGAAGGAGGAATCAAAAAGCTGGAGATCGCCATTGCCAAAGAGCTTACGGAGAACGGATTGAAGTTCTATGGGGAAGCCAAATACAAGGAAGCGGTTGACTCTTTCAGACGTGCCCTTAACTTCAGGTATGGAGAAGCCAAATACAAGAAGTCATCTTTTGATGTGTTAATGGTTGTTTCTTCAGTCAAGTCTTTCTTAGTTTTGATGTGTTAATGGTTGTTTCTTCAGTCAAGTTTTTCTTAGTTTTGATGTGTTAATGGTTGTTGCTATTAGGATCTTATACTTTGGTGAAGGCTCTGTGGAATGCCAAGACTCAAAATATGAGTATGCTCTTTCTCTTATCAAGCTCAAAGTGGAAGAAGAAAGCAAAGATGTTCATAAGCTTCATTCAAGTTTGAATGCCATTGCTGATGAGTTCATTGAACTGAATACACACAAGCCATCACTATCAAGAGTATTGTTTTTGAAAGCATTAGGAGAAGCTTATCTACAGATTGGTAAGTTGCTTTTTATTGGACATATAAATAGGAGCACCAGTTTCATTCTTTTGTTGTTATTTGGCAGGTGCTTTTGTAGCAGCAAGCGAAAATTTACGAAATGCAATTATGATGTTCCACCTTTCTCGCATAAGCGGGGGACCTATAACTCGTGCAGACGTAGCAGAAATGTATGTTCCTTTCTAATTTAATACATTTTTGTTTAAAATTGTTATTAAACTCAACATGTCTTGTCAGGTCCTTTCAAGCGGCTGTATCAATACAAAGATCTGGTGGTAACATTCTTGAAGCACTAAAACACAGTAGATATGCAAAATATGAAGCTGAAACTGTACTGTTTGATGTAAATGCATCAAAGAGTGACAGGGAGAGGCTCGACGGCTTTCTTCAACGAGTGGAGACTTTGGTAGTTCGCCCTTTGTCTTTATTCAAATAGTATTTCTCTTTCATTACGTGAAGAATCTGTTGTGCAGATTGGGGAATTGGAGGGATGAAGACGAGTTGGAGAGGAAAGATGAAGAAGACTCGGAGATGAGCGAGACATGATGTTGCTGTTTCTACAGATTTTCGTAAAGACATGATGTTGCTGATTTTCTTAAAGACATGATGTTGCTGTTTCTACAGATTTTCTTAAAGACATGATGTTGTTTCTTACAGTTCTTGCTAGAAAGATTAATATAGAGTTTTGCTCTGTGAAGAAATGGTTTGAACTTTCCTTATATTCACCTGTTTCATCATCACCTTCAGACCTTGTATTCTCCTTCAGCTCAGTTGTGTTCGAGCCATTAGAAAAAGACTCTGAAGTCCAGTTCCTGGACTCATCTTGAATGGAGTTTATGTAGGTACTGTTTGCAGAAACAGTGATGTTGGTATCAGAATCATTACGTCTCTGCTCAAGTTTGACGACAGTCTGTACATCAGAGGATCCTGAAGGCGGTGTATTATCTTCGGTTTTGTCATGTTCTTGACTCCGTTCTCGCGTGATTTCTGTTTCATTCTTCAAAAACCCTGAAGCTTCAAGAATTGCTTTTGTCGAATTGCCATTAACTGTTTCACCTCTGGATTCAGCTACCACGGTATTTGATGATTCACTGTCACCCTCTTTCACTTCTGTGGTTGTTTTATCCACAAAGGCGTCTCCTAACTTCAAGACAGGTTCCTTCTGAACCTCGACCTCGCTTACAATGGCATTGCCATCGTTCTCCTGAGCTGTTCCTGTTATTATCAAAACTTTCTTTCAACTTCTCAGTGTTCAGTATACGAGACTCATGAGACACCGCACTGGAAGTATCATCAGCTTTGTAATGCTCCTCTCGCGCCTCATCAACTCTCATATCAATCTCATTCGGATGATTAGTTTCTTCATCATCCTTACCAGTATCTTCAGTGGTTTGACTTTGATCTTCTTCTTCTTCTTCCTCATGGGTACATTCTCTACTTTGCTCTTTCTCTCTTTCTCTCCACATTCTTCTCATTCTTATGATAACCGGGAAGATCTTTTCTTGTCTGACAACTTCTTGATACCTGTCTCATAAATTTCCACATGCTTCTCCCAAGCTTCACCAACCATTTTTCTTATCTGACAACTTCTTGACACCTGTCTCATAAATTTCCTTGATTTATGTTAAAAGCAATCTGTTATGTGAAAATTAATGTTGACTAAATATATATTTAATTTGGTTCGATCAACACAAATTCATATTTTTGGATTAGTGAAATATTCATGTTTTTGACAAAACTGCATAAATTCAATATTTATTTGATCACTTTATCCACTTTAGTTATTCTATACTATTATTTGGGAAGTGATTTTTCGCAACGTAGCTCTCACGTTAAAAGTTAGAGCGGTTAATATCGTTTATGTCCTTAATAAATAAATTATATAAATTATTTAAATATAAAAACGAATTTAAATTATTTTTATTAGATAAATGATTAAAATTATTAATAATAATAATAAAAATTATCCAAAATCAAAAAAATATTTAAAATAAAAAGATAATTCTGAAATATATATTGTGTTGTTATCCAAAAAAATCTTTTAATAAAAAGATAAAATTAAAAAATAGAAAATACATAACTATATATTAATAATGAATATAATTGAATGAATTCTAAGATTGATTTATCAATAATGAATATAGTATACATGAGAATTTTTACATTAAAAATCAAATGAAAACATAATAATTTATCTTTATAATTTTTAAATTAGTAATGTATATATTGATAAGTAATTTTATAAAAAAACTATGCCCGCATGTGCGGACAACCCACCTAGAATCTAAATTAATAATAATAAGAATTATCTAAAATCTAAAAGTTATTTAAAATAAAAAGATAATTCTGATATTATATTATGTTGTTATCCAAAAAAAAATTAACAAAAAGATAAAATTAAAAACAGAAAACACATCACTAAAGTTAGAACGGTTAATATCGTTTACGCCTTTAATGAATAAAATATATAAATTATTTAAATATAAAAACGAATTTAAATTATTTTTATCAGATAAATAATTAAAATTAATAATAATAAGAATTATCCAAAATCAAAAAATATTTAAAATAAAAAGATAATTCTGAAATATATATTGTGTTGTTATCCAAAAAAATCTTTTAATAAAAAGATAAAATTAAAAAATAGAAAATACATAACTATATATTAATAATGAATATAATTGAATGAATTCTAAGATTGATTTATCAATAATGAATATAGTATACATGAGAATTTTTACATTAAAAATCAAATGAAAACATAATAATTTATCTTTATAATTTTTAAATTAGTAATGTATATATTGATAAGTAATTTTATAAAAAAACTATGCCCGCATGTGCGGACAACCCACCTAGAATCTAAATTAATAATAATAAGAATTATCTAAAATCTAAAAGTTATTTAAAATAAAAAGATAATTCTGATATTATATTATGTTGTTATCCAAAAAAAATTAACAAAAAGATAAAATTAAAAACAGAAAACACATCACTAAAGTTAGAACGGTTAATATCGTTTACGCCTTTAATGAATAAAATATATAAATTATTTAAATATAAAAACGAATTTAAATTATTTTTATCAGATAAATAATTAAAATTAATAATAATAAGAATTATTCAAAATCTAAAATTTATTTAAAAAAAGAAGATAATTCTGATATACATATATATATATATATATATATATTGTATTATTATCCAAAAAAATCTTTTAATAAAAAATTAAAATAAAAAAAAACAGAAAAGTGAAAACACATAACTAAATATTAATCAAAAAATATTAATTTTATATAATTGAGTGAATACTAAAATTGATTTATCAATAATGAATATAGTATACATAAATTTTTTCACATAAAAGAATTTAGGTGAAAATGTAAATAATAATTTATTATTTTATAAAATGTTTATGCCAACCCACCAAGTTACGAGAGTATAACAGAGATTTGACAATAATTTAATTGTAACTAGATATTTTCCTGAATAATTTTTTTATTTAAATTATGTCTTTAAAATAAAATTTAGTTGATATTTGGATTTTATTTTATATAATATTTTAATATAATTTTTCATTTTAGTTAAACATTAAATTAATATAAAATAAGAAATATAATTTATTTTAAATTAATTTAAGAATATACATGTATATGTATATTTAAAATAATAATTTTAGATAAATTTTCATTTATTTCTTTGGGTTAAGATATATTAAATCAGTTTTTATAAAATTAAAAAATGATATGAAATTGTAAAATTATCAGAAGATAAATTATAAAATTAAACACAATTTCTAAAATTCGTAGAAAAATAAATAAATAATATTAATAAAAATTATTATTTTTAAAAAAATTGTAGGAAATTTTGTTTAGTAATAATATTTTCAGAATTATAAAAATAGAAAAAATAATTTTTCAAAATTTATAAACATTATTATTTTATTTAATATTATATTTAAATATATTTATTGTAATGACGATATATCAGTTATTATCATATTTTAAACCTTTTATTTAATGACGATATATAAGTTATTACAATATTTTAAAAATTTAACCAAAAATAAAAATAAACATAAACTATAATTGTCTATGTCACATTTTACTTTAAGCCATGTCAATCCTTTTGGTATGTCATTTCATTATTATTTGGTGAAATTAAATATGGTAATGCTATTATTTGGTGAAATTGAATATGGTAAAAATTAGAAAACTGACGGAAAATGTAATATTCTCTAAAATGAGTATATTCTCTAAATTAAAATGAACATGATACAGTAGAATTATGTTTATATAATAAATATAAGAATGTGGCTTCAACATCAGAATGTGGCGTCTGGTTTGCTCATACGTATCATTGAGCCCCATCAGAAACTTTGTATCCCTGCCTCGTTGTTGCATACTCTCCCATAATCCAGTTGTATTACATTCACAACGTCCACATGTACAAACATGAAGCTCTATGTAATTCTTGTGCTCTTTCCACAAGGTAATCAAGTCAGTATAATACTGACTGACATCCATAGAACCTTGTTGAATATTGTTAAGACACTGCTGAATTTCATAAATGTGAGGAGCATCATCTTGATTGAGACGAAGGCACATATATTCCAAATGGCCTCAGCAATGGACATGAATAAAAGACTTTGAGCAATCTTCTTGGAAACAGAGTTAAACAACCACGTAGCTATTATATCATTGCAACAAAACCAAGTGCCAGAAGATCTAGAATTATCAGGAAGTTTGTGAATGGTATCGCTACAAAACCAAATTTGTTGCGTACATTTAACGCCATACGAACGGATCGCTTTCAAGAATGAAAATCATCACCAGAGGCTAATCGATCAGTGACAAATTGAAAACCAGCATGATCAGTATTATGAAAAAAGAACGGATTATCATAGTGATCCAGATCTGATAGATCAGAATCTTGAAAAAACAATGGAATCGGTTGAACTGGTGGAATCAGTGGATTTGAAGAAGATGAACGAGTAGTCATGATGAATCAGGTGTTAGGAAATATCGGGTCAAATTTCCTTGCGGAAAAATCAGAATTTGCGGGATCGGGAAGAAAACACACAAAATTGTTAACGGAGTTCGGCCAATCTTGCCTACGTCTCCGGACCTGCTACAGGTCTTTTATTATTAACCCGGGAGAATTTACAAAGCTCTCAACTCACACCCGAAGAAAAAAAAAGTTTTTTTTTTTTTTCTTCACGAAGAAGTTCTTCTTCTTCTTCTTCTCTTCTTCTTCTCTCTTTTTCTTTGGATTTTGGGATGGCTCTCTCTTCACCTTCACCTTGGGTATTTATAGGAGAAGCTTGGGGTTGGTGAAGCTCACGATTGTTGACAAATCACCAAGCCGTTTTCTTTGATTACGGCCACCGTCCACGCCGTCCATGCCGTCCATGCCGTCCAACATGAGGAACACGTTTTTGTAACTAACAATCTCCCACTTGAAGACTGATTTCAATCTGTCTTCACACCTTGATCAATGTAGCAGGTCTTCTCAGCTTGTTACTCCAACAAGCCAACTGAGGTTGCACACAACCTCAGCTTTTCGCACGTTACAACCTTCGTTAGCATGTCTGCCGGATTCTTACTTCCAGGGATCTTCTCAAGCACCAACATTTCATCTTCTAATGCTGATCTGATGAAATGATACCGACGATGTATGTGCTTCGTCCGAGCATGGTAAACCGGATTCTTTGCCAAATCGATGACACTCTTACTATCACAGTACAACACACTTTTCCCTTGGTCATGGTCCAGCTCTTGTAGAAAAGACTGTAACCATATCATCTCTTTTGTTGCTTTCGTAACTGCAACATACTCAGCTTCACAGCTTGATAGAGATACAATTTTCTGCAACTTTGAAACCCAACAAATTGCAGTACCGCCAAAAGTGTATACATATCCAGTTGTGCTCTTTGTGCTGTCAATGTCGCCTCCATTGTCAGCATCAACATATCCTTGCAATCCCGTTTCAGACTTTGTGAAACATAGCGACAAACTTGGATTCCCTTTCAGATATCTGAAAATCCACTTAACAGCTTCCCAGTGTTCCTTTCCTGGATTGCTCATAAATCTGCTAACGACTCCCACTGCATGTGCAATGTCTGGCCTTGTACATATCATTGCGTACATCAGGCTGCCTATAGGAGAAGCATATGGAACTTTATCCATATATGTCATTTCTTCTTCCGTCTTTGGAGACTGATCCTTGGATAACCGAAAGTGACTTGCCAGCGGAGTATTGACTGGCCTCGCGTCATCCATGTTAAACCTCTTGAGGACTTTCTTCACATACTCCTCTTGTGAAAGCTTAAGACCCTCCTTGCTTCTACTGATTCTCATCCCTAGAATCTGCCTTGCTTCTCCAAGGTCTTTCATCGCAAACTCTTCCGAGAGTTTCGTCTTCAAGCTATTAATCTCATGCAAGTCCGCTCCTACTATCAGCATGTCATCCACATATAGGAGCAATATCAAGTAGGACTCTTGAACCTTCTTGAAGTAACAACAGTGGTCAGCTTCACACCTCAAGAAACCAACGCCTTTAATAAAGCTGTCGAACCGCTTATACCACTGTCTTGGAGCTTGTTTCAAACCGTACAAACTCCTCTTAAGCTTGCAAACAAGGCTTTCCTTTCCTTTGACCTCAAAGCCTTCGGGTTGCTTCATATAAATTTCTTCATCCAAATCACTGTGAAGAAATGCCGTCTTCACATCCATCTGCTGAAGATGCAAATCCTCCTTTGCTACCAGTCCAAGAACCGTTCTAATAGTCACCAACTTGACTACTGGAGAAAAGATTTCAGTGTAGTCAACGCCTTCTTTTTGTTGAAATCCTTTCACAACAAGCCTCGCCTTATAGCGCGTACTCCCATCAGGTTCTTCTTTTATTCGGTAGACCCACTTGTTATGCAACGCCTTTTTATTCTTAGGCAAATCTGCTAACTCCCATGTGTGATTTGATAACAACGAATCCATCTCGTCGTTCATTGCAAGCTCCCACTTGATCGACTCATCAACTTGCATAGCCTCCTCATAACATTCAGGCTCACCTCTATCTGTGAGCAGAATGTAGTTAAGCGATGGAGAAAATTTTACAGGCTTTCTGATGATTCTACTCGAGCATCGTAACTCTGTGACTGGTGTATATGGGACCACTTCAGAATCATCATTCTCATCAGCCTCACCACTCTCTTCTTGAGAGATTTCTTCTTCTGTTGTTGTATTATGTGGCAACTCCGGTGTCACGATATCTCCTAGGTCAACAACTTCTGGCTCTTTCCTCTCTGAGCCTTCTTTTAGCTTATCCTTGTACAACGCTTCTTCGTTGAACACAACATTCTTGCTGCGGATGATCTTTCGATTTTCATCATCCCAAAACCGGTAACCAAACTCCTCGTTACCATAACCGATGAAGTAACACTTCTTCGACTTTGAGTCAAGTTTACTTCTTGCAGCATCGTCAATGTGAACATAAGCTAAGCAACCAAATACCTTTAGATAAGAAAGGTTTACTTTCTTGCCGCTCCAAACTTCTTCAGGGATCTTGAATCCCAACGGCACCGATGGTCCTCTATTTATTAAGAAAGCTGCGGTACTGATTGCATCTGCCCAAAACGTCTTTGGCAATCCACAGTGCAATCTCATGCTCCTTGCACGCTCATTCAAGGTCCGGTTCATCCTTTCTGCTATTCCATTCTGTTGAGGCGTTCCCGGAATAGTCTTCTCCATCTTGATTCCATTATCAGCGCAATATCTCTTGAACTCCTCGCTGATATACTCTCCACCATTATCAGACCTTAGACACTTCAACTTGAGATTCGTCTCAATCTCAACCATGGCTTTCCATCTCTTGAAAACCGAGAACACTTCATACTTGTTCTTCATGAAGTAAACCCACACCTTCCTTGTGGAGTCATCAATAAAGGTCACATAGTAGTATGAACCTCCCAGCGATGCAACAGGAGCGGGTCCCCATACGTCAGTGTGCACCAGCTCTAACTTCTCAGATTTTTGGCTCTCTTCCTCCTTTAGAGAAACTAACTCGTTTCTGTTTCCCAAGGATGCAGCTTTCACACATCTGATGATCCACCGTCTTCAGATCCGGAAGAGCGCCATTTTCCACCATGAGTTTCATCCCTTTCTCACTCATGTGCCCCAACCTACAATGCCACAACTTGGTTTGTTTGGCATCCTCGACAACAGCAACAGTGTCTTGATAGCTCGTCGTCATATAGAGAGTGCCTCTTTTATGACCTCTAGCAACCACCATGGAACCTTTCTTGACTCTCCAGGCTCCACCACCAAAATTTACATCATGCCCCGTATCATCAAGTTGACCTACCGAGATCAGGTTTCGCATCAACTTGGGTACATGTCTAACCTTCGTAATCTTCCACACACGTCCATCTGACATCTTCAGGTTGATATCTCCAATGCCTACTATGTCCAAAGGTAACCCATCAGCAAGATATACTTTTCCGTGATTTCCCGCAACATAATTCTCCATAATGCTATGGTGCGGCGTTGTGTGGAATGACGCTCCTGAGTCAAGAACCCATGAATCAATAGGGCTATCAACATAGGAGATTGACGCCTTGGTGGTATTTGCAGCTGCATCACGAGCTTCACCTTTCCTCGGGGAATCAACAGACACTACCAATGCATCAGCAATCTCACGTGTCACTGCATTGGCTCCGCCTCCCTTGTTGTCTTCCTTCTTCGGTGGTGCCCGACAGTTTCTTTTAATGTGGCCTGTCTTTCCACAATTCCAGCACTCAGTAGGCTGTCTGAACTTGGATTGGCCCCGTCCACTCCTTGACTTTGATCTGCCATTACTCCGGTTATTTCTATCTGGGTTTCTCCCTCTGTTTTCCACGTTGAAAGCAGAGCTCGTTGATGCTTCCCCAGAGTCTATCCTTCGAACTTCCTCGGCAAGGATACAATCTCTAACATCATTGAATTTGAGCTTTTGAGTACCCACAGAATTACTAACCGTTGCCCTCATCGGCTCCCAACTATTTGGCAGAGATGCCAACAGGATCAATGCGCGCACTTCATCATCAAACTCGATTTCAACGGATGACAGTTGGTTGACAATCGTGTTGAACTCGTTCACATGTGCGGCAACCAGGCCACCTTCTTCCATCTTCAAATGAAAGAGCTTTTTCATGAGAAACACCTTATTATTTGCTGAAGGTTTCTCATACATATCCGAGAGAACTTTCATGAGCCCTTCCGTGGTCTTCTCCTTCGCAACGTTGTGAGCAACGTTCTTCGACAGTGTTAGCCTTATAACACCCAGAACTTGTCTGTCAAGGAGCTCCCACTCATCCTGATCCATCTTCTCAGGCTTCTTGCTCAGCGGTTGATGGAGCTTCTTTCCGTACAGATAATCTTCAATCTGCATTCTCCAAAATGCATAGTCTGTACCATCAAATTTCCCAATACCGTGTGCCGAACCATCTTCGCCTCCCATCGTTTCTGAAACCACCGTGTTTAAAACACCTCCGTCGATGAACCGATGTTACCGACAAAAATTCACTATTCACGAAGTCACTATTCACATGAACAGTAACTTATTTTTTTTTGACCGATCACTGTAGCTCTGATACCAGTTGTTAGGAAATATCGGGTCAAATTTCCTTGCGGAAAAATCAAAATTTGCGGGATCGGGAAGAAAACACACAAAATTGTTAACGGAGTTCGGCCAATCTTGCCTACGTCTCCGGACCTGCTACAGGTCTTTTATTATTAACCCGGGAGAATTTACAAAGCTCTCAACTCACACCCGAAGAAAAAAAAAGTTTTTTTTTTTTTTCTTCACGAAGAAGTTCTTCTTCTTCTTCTTCTCTTCTTCTTCTCTCTTTTTCTTTGGATTTTGGGATGGCTCTCTCTTCACCTTCACCTTGGGTATTTATAGGAGAAGCTTGGGGTTGGTGAAGCTCACGATTGTTGACAAATCACCAAGCCGTTTTCTTTGATTACGGCCACCGTCCACGCCGTCCATGCCGTCCATGCCGTCCAACATGAGGAACACGTTTTTGTAACTAACATCAGGTGAGCAACGATGGAAAAGACGTGTAAGCAAAGAGAGATGATGACGAGACTAAGCTTCAGTCACCAGAGAATCGAAATCAAGAGTCAAAGAAGAAACGCGATCAACGAAACGAAGAACTCTAGAATCGGAAGAAACTGGAGAAGAAGAAGATCGATACGCGAAGCACTCATGGAACTGCATAGCGCATTCCTTCTGTCTGAATCACCATATGAGCAAATTGAAAGGTTAATATACAACTTCTGTCTAAACCAAAGATTATCACGTGAAAAAGAACTTACCCAAGACACAATCATTAATTGCTAAGATAGAGTAGGTAAATATGAGACTTTACTTATAAAGATCATCACGTGAAACACACACAATACATTGTGTCGGTTGACGTTAGAACTAAGAACTTTGACAATCAATATAGCTTAAGAGAGCAAAGACATTTCTTTCACCATATCCTTCTGCATGGACTCAAAGAAGAAGTAGGACATCCTAAATACACCAAGGAACATGTGAACAAACCTTTTGAGTTGTAAACTCTCGAGAGCCGGACAAGAACCCAACAACTTCTTCTGTCCAGGACAATGATCCATCTTCATACAAGACGAGATTCTCAGCGTCTTCAATCTCTCAAAGCACAAAAGCGCAGTATCCAACCATTATCCATCCTATGGTCACTGGCCAACACAATGAAGACAAATACGTATACATATCTCTCTCTTATTTCTCTGATTCATTTACATATAAAGCAAGAACAAATCTCTAGACTCTTCCTCCAAATCTAATCATACAATTTCCCATGTGGTTTCGATGGTTGACCTAGTTTCAACCCGAACCAATCCCTAGACAAACCAACACCATGCTGTCGCTAACCATACCAAAATCCATACTGAAATCAAACCTGGAGCAGGTGCCTGGACTGGTTCCAGGTCGGATATTAAGGTTCCGTCCTGAGGTCTTTCGTTTAGAACTAGGAACATCGATATATTTTGAGAGCTCGAGCTCTACAACAACAAAAAAAAAAATCAAATAACAAAAAAAAAGTTAAAATTTAGGAAACTAATAACTATAGACTAGAGAAATATTGGAAAAAAAGAAGGGTAATACCCTAAGATAACCTTAAAAAAAGTTTTTATCAACAAAATAATTTTTAAAAAAAAAAAACTAAAATAACTTTTATTAAAGGGTGTAAATTTACATTTATACCCTTGGTTAACTAATCTAGACTTAAGATTTAGAGTGATGGGGTGGGGTTTTGGGAGTAAAGTTTAAAATTGAAAAAAAATAAAAAAAATATTAATTTTTAAAAAATAAAAAATGGCTAGTTTGGTCATTTTTGTTGTTGAAGGTTATTTTTGTGACAAAAACTTCAAAAAATGTTATTTGAGAGAATTGCCCAAAAAAGAAAGAGAAAGAAGGGAAAACTTGTTAATTTTTTAATTTTAACTTTTTTTTTTTTAAGATAGGGTTGGGAGATGAGGTATATATATGATCGATCACATATGACAAAGATAATTCTATCGCCCGCCACATGACAGAACAAAACATGAGGCTGTCCAAGTGCAATCCCGGCACCGAAGAGGCACCGTCTAAAAAGAAGAAAGGGGCGAGCAGTGGACTATCGTCGTTACCAGATGCGGTGGCTCTGAGCTGTTTGGCTTGCGTCTCAAAGTTGGATCACCCAGCCTTATCTATGGTCTCCAAGAGATACCGTTCTCTGATGGTTTCATCCGAGCTCTATGATCTACGAACGTCCATGGGACGGACCGAAAACTTGCTCTATCTATGCTTACGCACCCCTCCTGACCCAACTCCCCGCTGGTTCGTCCACACATCAACGACCAGACTAGTCCAGATCCCCTTGTTACCCTATATGCCTTGGCAAGAATCCTCTGTAGTGTCGGTGAATCATGGGATCTATGTAATCGGTGGGATTGTGAATGGCAAGGCTAGCTCTGGTGTATTTCTTCTTGATTGTGGGTCTAACAAGTGGAGTCATGTCCCCTCAATGCGGGTGGCTCGCGCTTCGGCTATTACGGGGTTTGTAAACGGGAAGATTTATGTGGTGGGAGGCTGCAAACACAAGTATTCATCGGATGACTGGGGAGAGGTGTTCGACCCAAAGACGCAAACGTGGGAAACCCTAATGTCCGGCATGTCAATGCCGGAGGATGTGTCTTTGATCTGCGCATCATTTGGTTCGAACCGACATTGCATGGTGATGGATGACAAAATTTACGCGGTGAACCACCTTAGGGAAACCATCTACTACTCGCCCAGTAATGATAAGTGGGAACAAGGGAGCTGTGATATGGGTGGAGGAGTGAAACGGGGTTGGTGTCTGGTAGGTAAACTGTTATACTCTTGTCATGTAAGCGGGACAATATTGTGGTCTGAACCAAAGGAGTTGGAAAAGGGCAATAGTATTGGTGAGCCGTCAATCACCTGGAAGGAGGTGAAAGGTTTGGAGTCTTTGCAAAACCAACTATCTTCTTCAAGAATGGTCCACCATGTGCGGGGATTCGATTCGCCCACCCTTGGTTTCAGCAATGAACTTGAACACCTACTCCCCGGGTTCAAACTGTGCAACTCTGGCCGCAACATTGTGCTCTACTGGGACGTGCTTGTTGGGGCCGGTCTTGAGACTTTGGAGATTTGGTGTGCTGAGATTTCCTTGGAGAGGCAAGACGACGACATATGGGGTACCCTTCTTTCTTCCAATGTTGTTATGACTCTTTGATCCTCTTTTATATCGTTTTAAGGCATTATATTCTTTATCTATCAACGTTTGAGAATTCATTCACTCACAAATTCTATATTTAAAGAGATTTATTGTTATCTATGATTCTATAAAAGTTAATGCTGCTGACTGAAGACAACCTTGGTCTTAGATGTTGTTTGTTACATTTGTTACACTTGCTTGCTCTAATTTAAACTATTAAAACTGAAGTATACTTTTGATTTAACCCTAATTTTTCCTTAAATAATTACATTCTTATACCACTGTTTTTTTTTGTCATTTAACTGTATTACTAAACCATCGTAAATCAATTGACATAATAATACGCAATTTGACCTTCCCATCAAACCGAACGTCGGTTTAATATGGACTACTAACCTGTAATTTTTTTTTTGCTTCAATCGTCGTATAAAACAAGCTGTTTACATATAGTATAAACCAACTCGGTCAACCGAAGACATAAGCTTATCATTATCCATATTTTAAAAAAATTATCATCATCACTATCAAGGAAATGTGACTCATCTAGATATTGTTTTCATAATTAACATTTAAATATTCCTACTACATTTTGTTTTTATAATGGATAGTGATTCCAATTTCCTATACCAAAAGTACCGTACCAAACCGATAATTTCATTTTAATTAAACTAAATATGTAAACGCAAGAATAAATGATATTCCATAACAGCTCCTATATTCAAGCAATCAATTATTTAGATAGATTTACATTAACACGCTTTTCAGAATGTGAAGGCTAGGCCAAAGCAAACAATATGATCAATTCAGCTTTCCTAATCCCTAAATCTTTTCAACCAAGTCATCTTAAATATCATTGTTAATATTCTTCGACGCTATTAATAAATATAACATACTTTTCACCCAAGTAAATTATTAATTCTGCAAATCACTAAATCAATCACGTATATATTGCTAATGTTTTGTTTTATTTAATTATACATGTAAGTCCTAGAATTCTTAATATATAAATTACTGATACCAAAACATATTTAAAAAGAGATTCTTAGTTCTTACTAATATATTTTTCAATCTATAATTCCATTGTAAAACTAATAAAATAAATATATTATAAGGAATTTATGATACAAAAACCCATTTGAAAAACACAATAAAATAATTTTATTTACATTATACAATAAATTTACATGTATATATATATATATTAATATACAATTATTTGCATAGTGAAATATATAAAATATATAGCATTTAATATTAAAAACAAATATTAACTTATAAAGAAGTAAAAAACTAACACACCCACGGACGTGCGGATAAATTCTAATTTAACATTATATTTCTTCCTCTCGCGTTATTTCTGGTTTGCTTTGGAGATATGACGAATAGTTTTTTTTTAACGTTATTAGCTGTTACGTCCGTTGTTTGACAATGTTTTTGTTACTTATCTGGAAATGTATCAATGATTCAATATAGGCATCATGAATAAGCAGCTTCGGCTATTTCTTTATATATGAAATACGATCAGCATATATAAAGACAATAACAAAAAGGCTAAAGACACAAAAGTATAAGGGAAATTAGACTGGACAACTATAAAATAAAGCATATTTAAATATCTAACCAAAAAAAATATACCTTCATTATTTATGAAATATATATTATATTACCCCTAATATCCTGATAATAAAATATTCAAATATTTTTTTCTTTTTCGATTATCAACTATCACCCATCTTCTTTCATCCCTACCATCTTGTCTTCCGTCACCATTACAATACGACCATCATCAGTTTTACATTGTGTTTTGCATTTATCGTCTCTTTAGGCACCAATTCTTTTCCATAATCAATATCCTTTTTCATAATTATTATCACCTCATTCATACTCACATTCAAGCTACCATCATCATAGTCACCACAACCACCTCCAAATCCATAATTTTTGCTACATATATCATTTTTACAACTACATATTGTAATCTACAGAGACCACGATGGTGTTGCGGTCGAAGGTACGCTCGTTTGTATTATAAATTTTCTGTTGTACTATGCTATTTGAACGATATATACTATACTATTCGTTTATTACCATTCTATTTTAATAATTCTTCATATTATGTACTATATTCATATTTTGATATTTGGATTAGGATTTATATTTTCTTTTAGGGTTTAATGATTAATGTTTTGGGTTTAATTTATGGAAAGTTTTGGTTGACGTTAGGATAACCATTACTTCCTTCCGTGCAATCATAGTCATTTCAAAATGTGAACAATATATACTATGCTATTTCGTTTGTTAGTATTCTATTTTGATAATACTTCATATTATGTATTATGTGCATATTTTGATATTTGAATTAGAGTTTATATTTTCTTTTATGGTTTAAAGATTAGTGTTTTAGATTTAGTTTATAGAAGGTTTGAATTGACATTAGGGTATACATTACTTCCATCTCTGCAATTATAGATTAATATGTACTATACATTTAACAATTTCTATTCTACTTATATAGTACCACCATAATCACCACTAACGTGAATGCTATAAACACCACTACTTTAACCAAAATTTTTTATTTTGCTTTTCATTAATGACAAATGCTCTTACTGTCAACCGTCACAGAAAATAGACAAAATCGGAAAAAAAGAAAAAAATGCTAAAAGATCTAATAATGTCAACATCAATGTTATATTCTTAATTTTGTTTTCAAAATTGGCTATTACACAAATTAACCCAAAGTATAAACAATATGAAAGATTTATTTTTCCTACAATCCTAACAAGACTGAAAATCTTCTGTAGTTTTCCAGCAGCAATCTTATTAAAGTTCAGGCAGAGAGATATCAATTGAATTAAAAAATTTCTTGGTAAACCGGAGAGTATTTCGATTTGGTTTGATAG
>CAJHQP010002672.1:0-81062 GCA_905132765.1 Moricandia arvensis
ATTTATGTTTGCGTGTGCATGAAGGTTTGTTGAGATGTGGCAAGAGCTGTAGACTGAGATGGATTAATTATATGAGACCCGAACTCAATAGAGGTGGTTTTACTGATGCTGAAGAAGAATGTATTTGGATTACATCCCCTACAAGGCCCATGAAATAGTTGGCTTGGCCCATCGAGTTTCAGGGTCATTCGGCTCGGCTCACGAACGTCGCTTGCACGTGCCTCGCTTCAGGCTGCTTTAGCCGTCGTAATCTGCTTTCATTCAGCCCGCACGAGTAAAGCCCCTTAAAATGGATCGACCTAGGGCATCCTTTGTTGGGAGTCGCCTATATAAAGGAGAGAGAAGCAAAGGAAAGATGACGAATTCTCTAGATAAATATTTGACGGCAACGTTTAGGGTTTATCTTTCTTATAATCTTTCCAACTTGTACTTTTCCGGTGATCTCGTGTCCGAGTGCCGGGTTTCTTTCCTTTCACCTCCTACCTTGTAATCCGACTCATCTCTTTCATCAATAAAACACCTTTGGAAGCGTAATAATAATAAATAAAATAAGAAAACCCAATTTCTCCGACAAGGGTCCTCACAAAAGGAAACAGGTCAGCAAGGACGAGTAAAGGCATTCAATCACCACTTTTACTCGCGATGCCAACGGCCAAGCGGCACGCGATGCGCCAACCTTCGGATCACATACCAGTACTCACACCCGACAAATGGATATGTCCTGATCAGACAAGTACGCGAGGGTTTTGGCTAGGTCGATTTACGACTAGCTACGTCAATAACTCTCTCTTTATTGATTTTCATGGCAGTTTGACCAACTGAATACTATGTAAAGTTACAATAAATGTTTAGGTATTTTTCGGTAGGGTTTTTGTGAGTACACGGAACAATAGAAGAGGAGATAAGCAATAAAAGAGATTCAGACAAAGAGACGTATTCTAGATTGTTTGAGCGAGAACTACAACGGTTGGTGTATAAACCCTAATTCGAGCCGCCTACACCAGTCTCTAAGTCTCTAAAAGTCGATCCCTTGTTCTAAGGTATGAGCTCCCCTTATATAATCTCTTAGAAGTCAGTCAAACCAAGAGGAAGTCTTCCATATTCGTAAAATAGAAGAATCCCCTTAATGGTAGTTTTCCATTTTACCCGGGGGTACCCTGGAGAACTGGGGCTTGGGACTGGTTCCCCTGGGTCCTTGCTGGCGATGGCCTGGTCCTTCCTTTGTAAGGTTCTGGAGGCTAGTATCCTGTCCAAGGCCTGGAGGATTATTATATATGAGTATTTTTTCCCAACAGTTTGCCTTTTATGCCTCAATTTCGTCGTCAAATTTGGGGGATAACCTGTGCACTTGAGTCAACCTTAATTGCCCAATCTCAGCAGGCCCCCTTCTAGGCAGGATATTGCTCCAGCCCCTTTGTATTTTGAGCTTTTTCTAGGCTTGAGCCGTGTTTGAGCCTGGAAAAGAGTTTGGCTTCCTTCCAGAGACATTGATGCTTGACAGATTTCGGCCCGGTAGGGCTTGTACCTTGTAGGGATCCCGGTCGCCATGTTTAAAGGAGGGTTGATGTCTAGCATAGATCCGCCCAATCAATGGACGCCATGCTTTATTATATAAATGATTAGCGGATCCGTCTCACCACGAATTTACACATGAAAACATAACCCGCTTAACCTGCAAATTTAAACTTGGATATCCGCACCAACCTCTTGTTAGACCCAGATATATGTTAAAAATATAATATAACATGATCAAATCCATTTTTGTTTTCTTTCTTCTTTTTGGATTTTTTTGGTGGAGTTTCTCACTTGAGTCACCTCACATGATTAGTAAACAAAAAAAAATTAAGTGATTTTAGTATAATCTTTTCCGTTTATGCTAAATTGTATTAAAATATTAACATTTTTGTGAAATTGTCCGAGTCTCTAATCATTGTACATGTTCTAACGTGTTTGCTTTTTCTACATGTTTGTATTAATCATTTGATCAAGAGGCAAAGACATAGATAACAATATGTGTTTCGTTAAGTGATTGAGCTAACAACTCTGACGTTTTATAGCCTCTTGAAGAATTCATTCAAACTCAAAGAACCCAGAGTTACTGATATGAAGTTATCATCCTTAAAATAATAATCATGGAATATATCATACTTTTAGCTACATATATATCATGTTTTCTTCTCTAAGAAATGCCAAATGATACTTACTAGTAGACCCAGATGTACTAAACCCATCTCTTATGTGAACCAAAGGAAGCTTTTGTGGAAGAAACCTGAACTGGTCTTCTATGTTTCTTTGAATCACCACTAGAAGAAGAAGAAGCCGGTCTCATCCTTGAAGAAGAAGAAGAAACTGATACAGGCTTCTGATTAGTCAATGGACTAACTTCTGAAGGCGGCTTCACAGCTTTCACAAGAGAGGCTGAGGATTTAGCTGGTGCTGACTTTTGTGTTAGTCCCAAAGCTGAGGGTTTCTCCTTGATGGAAACAACTGGAACGTCTTCCAAAACAGTTGGTCTAGGCAGGAGTTTCTGAATCAGAGGATGAAGAAGCTGTGGAAACATCCATATCATAAAGAAGACTGTCCAATCTCATTGGGAATTCACGAGTATTTGGGATTGCAGCTGAACAGGACCACCTCCGGGGCTTAGTGAGCTGTGTGACCTTCACATTTGACAACGAATGGACGGTTATATTTCAATACTGAAGTTGTTACAAGGAACGCAATGGGATGAGAGATTGAATTTTCTTTTAAGTCAAGTTTCTCACCTTTTCTTCTAATATCAATACGACCCTCCTGAGTTTCTTGATAATTGTCTTCTTCCTGCGAACAATCTCTTCAAGCTCTGTTTCTCGCTGTTAAAGAGAGAACATAAACATGTGAGTCAAGTTATAAATATAAGGGCTTTTTGAAAAGAAAGGAAGAAAGTCTTGCTTTTGAACTAGCTTTGTTGGTTAACTGAAGAAATGAAGTTAGGTCCTTTATCGTTTCATCTTTCTCTTGACACTCTTTCCTAAGGGAAATCATGTCTTGGTCGAGTTAAAGATTATCAAACTGCAATAAACATTTCAAACACATAGTCTTCATTTGCAACAAAAACCAACACAAAGATTGTTTCACCAAAGTCACATATTTTTTTAAACATACATGTATATCTGCAGCAGTAGTATCACTAGAACACCAATCTGACAAGTAAGACATACGCCTTTCCTCAGGCTCAGCGTCAATCACCATATTTGCGAGAGCTTTATCCTAAACAACAGAACCAGCAAGAACATAATCATATAGAGATGCTCAGTGATATTCATGAGAAAGCAAGAGAGTACACACACACGCACCTGTGTAGCAGGTGAGGAGTGGTGATGTTGATCACACAGCCAGCAACCACAATCTTCAAATTTAACATTCTCAGATCCAAACCTCTCTTTGAAAGTTGATTGTAGCTCATGATTAGAGACTTTTAATTCATCTCCAGACTGATGCTTGGCATGACCTAGCTGTTGACACAAATCATCCAGCTTCTGTTGCATACTTGAAAGAACCTTGTCCTGAAAAACCAACACAAAATCCTCAGAAATTAATGTAATTATTTAATTAATGTGATTTTCATGAGTTAAAACATAGAGATCTAAAGAGACGAGCACAAGATTGTATAACTTAAAACACTTATGAAGGCAATTCAACACAAAAAAAAAACGTAAATTAAACGAAATCAAGATCCGAGATTAACGCTCTATTTTGTAAATGAGAGGTATAAAGGAAGGAAGACGAACCCTAAGATCAACAGATTTCTGAAGCTGCCGAATCACACCGTTCTTCTTCGACTCAGCGGCGGCTAAAGGGTAAAGAGCTCCCACGCTAGGGTTTCCTCTTGGCTCAGTCCGCCGCCGCCGATGGATCGCGCCGATCTGGCTTTATCGAGCAAACCTTGGAGAAATAGGTGAGCTAGGGGCAGAGACGATTGGAGTGGATGTGTACGACGAGTGAAGTGGCTCGAGAGGAGGAGACGAGCAGAGGGAGGAGGAGAGAGAGAGGAGAAGGGTGAGAGATGGACTGAAGCCGACGGGATTGGGTAGGATCCAGGATCCGAATCGGGTTCATCCATGGAATAATCGAGGTTGGTTACAGAGAACGTTTCGTCGAGACTTTTTGGACTTTTATGTGATTTCAAAATTGGGATTTTTCCCTCCTTGGTATACTAGATTCTTTCTCAGCGCGAAGCGCGGATAAAATAAGACGTATAATTAGTTTAGTTTACGCTGAAATTTGTAGGTATGTATGGTATGACAATCACCATATTTTTAAAACTCATATGTATGTGATATGTTGTTTTTCTTCTACTTTTGAAAATATACTGATATTTTAAAACTTAGTAGATTTAATTACTGTAAGGTGGAGAAAAAATTTGATGCAAAAGTTATATTAAGACGTTGTTTAACTTGTAATAAGTGAATATTAAGTTCAAAGAAAAGTTATAAAAATAAAATAGCTGAAATTTAGATAAATCGTTCTTGAAAAGAGATAAAGTCTGTCATATAAACAAAGTGGACACCTTTGATGTAAGTGTATTCAATTATTTTAAAAGAAGAGGAGAGGTAGCTACGATGAATCAATAGCCTGAAATTGTAATAGATGATGTTAGTTTACTTTCATGTTAAATAGATATGAAGACATACTAATTTAAATAATAAGACACACACTTTGTATAGTTATGTAGGAATTCCAGTTCGAGTGAGCTTTAGGTGATGGTACTATCCTCTGGCATCTATTTTGGGCATTGTGAAAATGTTAAATGGAAAGGTCATGAATTAAATGTGACGATGAATCGTTTAAATTTAAACTACTTACCTTTGTAGGGAGGAAGGTTGTTGAAGATTTCTCGGTAAACTATGTTCTTCACTTTCGGTGGGTGTGAATCTTCACCTTTAATGTTTGTCAATTCTGCTTTGCTTATTACACGTGAGAGTGCTACATAAAGGTTGTCATGAGCAAAGACCGGTTTAGGAAAATATAAGAGGACCTCTTTTAAACTTTGGCCCTGGCTTTTGTTGATTGTCATTGCGTAACACATCCTGATTGGGAATTGCCGTCTACGTAATGTGAATGGTAGTTTTGTGTCTTCATGCAAGAGAACTATCTTCGGGAGCAAGACTTCTTTTCTAATTTGAGATCCAGTGATAATTTCTGCCTTAAAGACACGTTCGCCTAAGTGGGTTAGGATCATACGGGCACCATTGCATAAGCCTTCTTTTTGATTAAGGTTTCTTAAAAGCATAACTGGTGCCCCAACTTTTAGAGTTAGTTTATGAGAAGGTAACCCTGGAAAAGCCAAGGTTAAATTAGTGGCTTTGTAAATGCACTTGAATCTTTAGGATTAGGCCATAACGATTCCATTCGAACTTCTATTTTTGTTCTCACCGGATCCAAGTATGTAGTGATATGGTTTTACATGGGTAACACTTGAGTTCATAAGTTTTGCGTAATGTTGCAACACATGAGTATTTGTTAAAGTCTGTTTATTCTCTTTTGTAGGCTGCTTTAAGGGGGTTACAAGCAAGAAAGCAGTTCAGGAAGATCATTTGGCTGTAAGAGTGAAGATCATCACATCGTTTATAATTGTCATTGTAGTTTGTTGGTTACGAAGATCACAAAGAAATTTTAAAATTTATTAACAATAAGTGTATGTAAATTTCATTCAAAATAAGATATTTCATAGTATATATAGATCAAACTGTTCAAAAATGTCTCAAAACTATTTATATAATTGGCACAAATAATATAATTGGTTTCCAAATAATCAAAATGGGAAACATAGATTTCCGAGTTGCTAAAAAGAATGAATGTTTTTTTATGGAAACATTGACATAGATGGGATTTTCCCAACAAAGTAATTAAAATATTATTTACAAATGTGTTTTGTATTATGAACGGAAACAACTTGGGAGTGGTCGACTTTAGAAATTTGTAGTTTATGTAACTGATTGAGAAGTACTTTATAGAGTCTATGTTTTTAAATTGTGAGCTAACCTTGAAATATATTTATATTGCTTTCCGTTTGTGAAGAAATTAATATTATGTGCATGGGAGGACATAGTGTCCAGGTCATGAGAAGAGTTTGGTCGAGGAAAAAGTAATAGAATAAAGTAGGTCGATGACCTTAAGTTATGATGAAGGTGAAAGACATAGGACAATCTATTCATATACAGATTAGCAACTACAAATCGTTGTGTGATGGGTTCTCTAACCTGATTGATTGATTTTAGACTTCACAGCCAATGTGCTAATATTTTATAGGGGAAATATATATCTTTAGTAAGAAATATACGTGGTATTAAATTTCCGTAGAAAAAATTATATGTAGTATTAATGTACGAATAAATATTGTGTCGTATAATTTTTAGCTTAAGATTTTCCTAATAACATTTTAGAAGGGAGTTTTTATTTGACCAAGTTTTATTGGTTTGTGTTTAGTTTGGTTTTAGTTCGGTTCAATTTGTGTTTAGTACGGTTTAAATTGTTTTGTTTGTTTACTTCAAACGAATTGAAATTTTAGTTGTGCTATAATTAAATTACATAAATATAATTTGTAAGAGCATAAAAATAATTATTTAACACTATATAATAATTTATTAATATTTAACCATGAAGGTAAACATCGCAATAAAGATATGACCCAATATCATATAATTATCTTCAAACTTAATGTAAATATTAAAAGTAATTTTCAGTTTTGATGTTACAGTATAAATTCATATTCGTTTATTTTTTTATTTTTAATTGTGCTTATTCTATTCATTATAAAGTAAAATGTATAAAATTATGTTTAGTTGTTTTAGATTAAATGGTTAAGTATATTATTAATATAGATATATAATTAATGTAACTTAAGAAATTATAGTTTTTCGGTTTGGTTTGTTTTAAAACCAAACTAAACCGAACTATTTGGGTTGATAAACTCTTGAACCAAATGGTTTAGACATATAGTTTGATTTGGTTGGGTCAGTTTGGGTTTGGCCAGGTCAGTACGGTTTGGTTTTTTTATCGACCCCTAATGAATATTAGTTTGGAGTTAATGTGATTATTTCTTCCCTCGGTGGAGGAAGATATTTTAAAAAAATAATGGTGTTTTGAATTTATGTTTGAGGGCTATAATTATGGTTGGTAATCACGTTATGTATATGGTGCAGTAATTATGTTCATTGGTGGGTTTTTGAAGACATCACTACGGGTTGCCTGAAAATTCAAACCCAAGAACCGATACAAATTTAATCAGATATGAATTACATGAAAGGGTTAAAAGATAGGTAAGGAAGATTAACTATATATTTGTCTTCATCTGGCAAGGCAAGTGCCGTCTGTGTCTCCATATAGAAGAAGTATTGTAACTCGAGTCTAAACTGCATAACAATCCAACAGTACACATGACTGTAAGAATGTTCTAAAGTAGATCGAAGTGAAGAGAAAGAATGAGAGTTTCAGTACCTCTACTGAGTGTATCTTGCGATCAGCTTCAGCCATTCCTTTTGAAATATCGCCAACGGGTTCGGGTTAATCTCGGAAGGAACCTTATATAGGCTGGACCTGTTGACTGCATCCTTCACAGATAACACTGGTGTTTCTATAGTTCTTAAATCGTACTCAACTATTGCAAGCTTTACTACCAAATCTGCATGTTTTTGTGTGTCTGCAACCTGAGAGGTCACCAAAAACGAACTAATCTTGATGAAAAACGAGAAAAAGAATTGAGATGCAAGAATCATTTGGTAAATGGACTGACTGTAATGAAGCTAAAAGGTGAGTTTAGTTTTAAGAATTATCGGCTAAGCCAAGGAGCAGAGAAATCAATCTCTTGTGTAGAATTGAATTTCATTTATCATGCAAATAAAGGTCTTCTGTTTTTTCTTATTTATTCTCTTTGGAGTTTAGTCTACCACAAAAGAAGAAGCTAAAATTGGACTTACCACAAGAGCAAGTGTTTGTCCGGCATATATAGTAACTTCATCAGCAAATAGAAGCCCTGTGCCAAACATAGACATGTAACCAACATTTTGCCCCGCTTGAGGAATATCCTTGAAAGTAATAACTGCCAAAACTCCAGGTGGAGTCACATTTCCTCTGAGACCAACCCTCGTTATCTTAGCCAATGCCTTTGTGCTATAAATGAATGCTCCATGTAGACAATTGGGTAAGGACGGGATATCATCAACGTACCTGTAAAGACAGACGCTCATGTTATTAAAATACATAAAGCATTTCTGGTTGAGTCTTTGAGTTTGAGCACCGTTAATACAAAAACCAAGCTATTAAAAACAATGAAAAGGAACAATGTATTACTAACCAGATGCCTGCATTTCAGCTTCATATTTGATAATGGTTTCACCAAAAGGGTGAAAGTCTTTGTTTTCAAACACCTGTTGTGTAGATGACAGTGAAGGCAGATAATGTTGGATCAACGTGCCCATCTATATGCTTTCTGTCTGAATCCCAGCACCCACTCTCAATCAGAGGATAGAGAAAATCAAAGAGAAACCCAACAGCCAAGCTTTTATTTTACTCAGGGTTTAAGGTATCTATGCTTGGCACTATGATCCCCTTAAGTAACCTCACAGCTTCAAATAAAACATTGTGGCTAAGTAATTTACCCAGCAAGAAATCCTCAACCTCCCTCGCCCTGATTGAATGATACCCACCAAAAGACCAAATGCTAACCGGAATATATTCACAATGATGCCTCTTGATGATTCATCTTGAGAGACTACCGCTAAGAAAGCAGCGTCGATATAAGGCAATGCACTTCCGAAAGGCGAGGACCCAAGGAACCCATTACTCTAGCAATAAAATCCGATTATTTGCAACAAAGAGGAGAAACAATCATAAGTTGATCAAGGAAACCGAGGAAGAGAAGAGGGGAGAGAAAGAGGTAGGAGAGGACCCAAAATATTAGGGTTTTCACTCTGATTCGATGATACCAAGGGAAAAAAAGATTATGAGCTATTTGGGCTTCAAGAAATCTATGGTTATATCGAAGAAATATAGGACTGGGCTTAAAGGATTATGTCCGTTTATGTAACCAATTTGGGCTGCATGGCCTGTAATGATCTTGGATGAGATGGCAAAACCATGAATTCTCATTGGTTAATTAAATAAGCCTACGTGTACATGCTAGATATTGAGGATATCATGCTTCTATCTTATTAATAATTAATTACCTTTTGGTATGTTTGGAAATATGGATAGCATTTAAAAAAGAGTTTTGTTTAGAAACAAAGATATTAGTATTTTTTTATTAATGTTCTTTTTGTAATTTCTTTAATATAAGGCCCAAAATATTTTAATTAAATATAAGAATTTGTGTAGAAAGTCCACAAATCTACCATTAAATCAATGTTAGACCCAAAATATTTCAATGTGTGTGATTAAACGGATTCACTTTTTTTTTAAAAAATTAATCGTTAACCTAAATATGTAATATACATATACATTTACATGCATATATATTTCTCATGTTGTTATAATAATTATATTTAATATTAACTATTTTAAAAGTGTTTCCTATTAATTTAAATATGTTATATACAAACATAAAAATTGTGGTAATTTAGACAACCATATTAATTTGTTAGTTATAAAATTTTTCTTATTTCAACAGAAATATAAAATAATATAATATTCATATGGTCCAATTGAATATTACATAACTTTTTTTCTATAATAGATCAAACAATAATACAATATTAACAACTTCAAACATATATAAAACAAACATAATTATAAATATTATATATCTTACAATTTACGATAGCATCCACGCGGGTGTTAGAAATAACTATCCAAGTATCCATCGACTACAATTCGGTTTTTCTAGATGTTGGGGTTTAAAATGGTTTTACATCTGTATATTATGAATTTACGGACAGTGTCTAGTAGGATAATTCAATGTCCGAGTAGATTTGTAAGAATTTAAAAATATCTAGAAACTGTCCGTTTACAAACGTCATTAACTATTTTGTTTTTTTTTTTAAATCAAACCGTGCAAGTGCGGGTCAAAATCAGTTTAGTATAGTAAGATTAGTGAAGGCGAAGAAAGTGAAGGGTTATCGTTGGGCTGAGTAATCATCACTGATGGGCTTGTTCATGCATATGATTCATGGGCCTCGTATTCTCTATATTGGGTCTTTGAGACCAGTGGCAGTAGTAGAGTGATGACATGATCAAATTTAAACTTCACATAAACTCATCAAAACTTTTAATTTTTGTACATTGATCATTTTTACCAGTTGATATTTTGCAAAGAATGTGTAATGAGTTTAACATTACTGTCGCTAAGTTTGCAGTGATTAGATTCGTCTTAAAATGAAGATTTTCCATAGACAAAAGTACAAATTAAAACTTAACACACATTTGATAACATTATACTCGGGAATCCATTGAACTATACTAGAAAAATAGATCTTTGGGTTGTTTAACATTTGACGTGTAGATAATGCTCCTTTCTTGAAGCAACAAACTAAACCCATCATCAGTATATTCAGTGATTACCTTATCTTTTAAGAATAGACAACCTGATCCAATCACTGACGGCAGCAAATACCTTAGGCCTAGATGAAGATCACAAACTGTCAGAATGTCCAAAAGATTTTTATCTTCTCAAAATTAACAAATGACAAGTACATCTAACTAACCATAACTACACAACAACTCTTTCATTCTTTTGGAGCATTTATTTATAATGTAATACTCATGTTGTTTAGATCTACATACAAGTTTGGAGTACATAATAAATGCAGGTTTTTTCTTTTCAATAACATGCATTAACACAAAACCACATGTCTTAATCTGCTGATTTCAAATTTCAGAGTTTGATATGAGTGAATGATGCTTATGATTTATAACAAGTTTCTTTTTACAAAATGGGATTCTTTGACATAGATTTTTTATTACTTGCATGCCATTCCGTTTTAAATCTCTCTCTCTCTATACCTTGAGATATAAAAACGAACACGTTACGTGATGAAATCATCGAGGCAGCCTTCACAGACCAGACTATGTACAAAAGCCATGTATTCATAAGAAGCAAAAGAATGTACATTAGTATATACTATAGTTATATGTATAAATCTTATAAAGATTATTTCAAAACAAATAAATCTTTTAAGTCACACAACAAATATCTTATACCAAAAAGAAGAAAAAATTATTTATATATATAAAAATAACTCACATGTCACCCTATACATATATATAAAGCTGTCAAAGTAGTTTGTATATTAGTTTCAGTTTGTCAACCTAGTATGTTAATTAGTTACATAAGTTTGAATAATTCTTAACTCTAAATAATATACAAGTTTAAGAATCTTATTTTTTTCAGACAGTAAACACAACAAAACATAGATTTTGTAGTCGACATTTATAAATAGTATACAGTTAAAAAAAAATATTTACTAATCATCTAGAGTTTGGACATGGTGTACCTTTTGTTTAGTGGTCCATTCTCTACCATCTCGAGAAAAACCAGACACATCCAACTGATCTCTCATCGAAACAGTTCTTCTCTTTTACAGAGTCAAATACAAGAATCAGGCATCGTAAGCGACAAAGCATCCGTGACCTCCTCCTCCTTTCTTTTTCTTGTTTTTTTCTCGGAATTTTTATCCATAATTCCCTATTTTTTCTCTTTCACGTGATCATATAACACTTTTGTTTTGTGGCAACTGGTTGTTCTTCTATATTTTCAAGCTGGTCCTCACTTCTGGTATAGCAAGGGAGAATGATTTTCTGCTCCACGACTTGTCTCACTTTATGGCAGTCCACTTCAATGTGTTTGGTTCTCTCATGGAAGACTGAGTTGGATGCTATATGGATAGCTGCCTGGTTATCGCAGTGCATTGGGATTGGTGTTGTTGTCTCTATGCCCAAGTCTTTTAGCAGATTCCTGATCCAAATGAGCTCACTTGTAAGCTTCCTCATGGCCCTATATTCTGCTTCAGCACTTGAACATGACACAATCTTTTGCTTCTTGCTCTTCCAAGTTACTAGGTTGCCTCCAATGAAGGTACAATAGCCTGTAATAGATCTCCTATCCACTCTATCACCAGCCCAATCTGCATCACAGTATCCCACTATCTCTGTGCTCTTGTTGCATCCCACTATCTCTGTGCTCTTATTGCATCCCATCACAGTATTCCTTGTCCCTTGTCATTTCCAGTGATGATTATGTCATCAACATAGATAAGGATTACCACAATACCTTGTTGGGTTGTGAGAGTGGAGAGCGTGTGATCAGCTTTAAACTTGATAAATCCTCTTCCATTGAGAGTTGTACTTAGCTTGTGATACCAAGCTCTAGGTGACTGCTCTAGGCCATAGATAGCCTTCTTCAATCTCAAGATATTCCTTGGTTTTACCATGTCTTCTAGGCCTGGTGGTGGTCTCATATAGACCTCATCTTCCAGTCCTCCTTGTAGAAATGCATTCTTGACATCCATTTGCCACAAATCCCATTCAAGATTCACAGCCACTGATATTATAATCCTTATGGTGTGAAGCTTAGCTACTGGAGCAAAGGTATCAAGATAGTCTTCTCCATAGACCTGATTGTATCCTCTTGCAACCAATCTTGTCTTCTTTCTCTCTGGTTTTCCATTGGCCTGGTACTTGATGGTGAAGAGAAGCCGGCTGGTCACAGCTTTCTTGCCTTTAGGTAACTCAGCCTCAAACCATGTGTCATTTCTTTCCATAGCACCCATCTCAGCTCCCACTGATTCCCTCCACTCTTCATCCTCCATAGCCTCTTCATCGGTCTTTGGAATGAAGTCTTGATCGAGATTAGTTAAAAAGACTTGGTGTTGCTGAGGAAATGTAGCCATTGAACACGCTGCTTGAATAGGATGAGCAACATCATTGTTGTTGAAATAAACCCTGGTGTTGACTCAGTAAGGTCTATTAGTCTTGATCCGAGAGCTTCTTCTTAAGGCTTGAACTTGTTGATCTTCTACCACTGGTTGTTCTTCTATATTTTCACCAGCCACTTCTTGAGCTTGTTCTCCACTAGATGGCTCATATTCCTCTTCATCATGCAGTCCATCTTGATCATGTGCTGCCTCTGAATCATCTTCTCTTGATTATGATTGAGGATCATTTTGCCCCCTCAGGATCAAGATGGACAGCTTCTTCATCTGAGAGGTCAATTCTTGGTTCACCTGCAGCTGAAGCATCTGTGGGAATTTTAGGTGCTGAGGGACTGATTCCTAGACTTTCCATGATGATCCGAAGGTTGGTAGCCCTATCTGATCCTCCATGGGGCAAATCCTCGAGGTCTTCCCATCTCTTTTCCTCATAGAACCCTTTTTCCTCAACAAATTTCATATCTCGTGACACTAGAACTCTCCTAGATTCTGGATAGTAGCATTTGTACCCTTTTTGAGAGTGAGAGTAGCCAATGAACATTGCCTTGACACTCTTAGGATCTAGCTTGTTTCTTTGTTCACCTGGTACTAGAACATAGCACACACATCCAAACACACGTAAGTGGTCTATTGGAGGGTTAGTTTTGTTTAATACCTGAAATGGAGATTTATCTTGGAGTATCTTGGCAAGAATCCTATTGATCAAGTAGCATGCTGCAACCACAGCATCACCCCAAAATCTCTTAGGGACATTAGTGTGAAACATCATGCTTCTTGCTACTTCCATCAGATGTCAATTCTTCCTCTCAACCACACCATTTTGTTGAGGGGTGTAAGGACATCTTGTTTGATGGATGATCCCATGTTTGGCCAAGTGATGTTTGAAGGCGTGGCTTGTGTACTCTCCACCATTATCTGACCTAAGGATTTTAATCTTATAGTTGAAATGGTTAGTCACATAGTTTTGAAAATTTATAAATGCTTCTAAAACTCTATCTTTGCTTTGAATTAAGGTTAACCAAGTAAACTTTGATTTTTCATCTATGAATGTAACAAAGTATTTATGACTTTCTCTAGATGCACAAGGGGCTGTCCAAACATCAGAGTGAATTAAATCAAAGCAATTTTCATAGATAGTGATAGACTTAGGAAAAACAGACTTGCAATGTTTCCCAAGGATACAAGCTTCACAACTTTCATTTTTAAAAGATAAATTAGGTAGCATCAATGCTAAAGCTCTAGAATGAGGGTGACCTAATCTAGCATGCCATAACACATCAGTAGATAAAGCAGTAGTAGATTTAAAAGCATAAGGTAAATATGATCTAGTCTTGGTGTCATCAAGGACATATAGCTCTCCTTTGCTCACACCTTTTCCCAACACCTTATTAGTCTTAATATCCTCAAAGCACACTTCATTAGGACTAAAAATCACATTGCAATTGAGATCATTAGTAGCTTTCTTTACAGACAATAGGTTAGAGGTAAAAGTAGGTAAATACAGAGCTTGGGACTCCTTATCAAATAGATTCAGATTTCCTATGCCTTTAATTGGTATACTATCTCCATTTGCTATCAAAACACTACCTAGAGCCGGTTTGACATTACTTATGAGTTTTACATCTCTAATCATGTGATGTGTAGCTCCTGAGTCAACTATCAAAGGCCTAGTAGGTTAAGATAAATTTAGAATAGATTTTAAAGCATAACTACTAATGTTACCAGAGTTGGCATTGATAGCCTTTATGAGAGCCTCAAAGTCTGACTTGCGGATGAAGGTGTCATCATTAGGTGGCTGAGGAGTGGTTTGAGATCCTGACCCAACTGCATGTGAGGCTGCTGCCATAGCTCTCCCATCTCCTCCCATGCGCAAAGCTGCATTGTTTGATTGTGACCCTTCATGAGCTCTAGTTTCATGAGCCTTAGGTCGGTTGTATCTGTTGGCAGAGGTAGGTCTGAGATGAGGATGAAGAATCCAGCAGTTGTTTTTGGAGTGACCCTCCTTCTTGCAATGCTCACATGAAACTTGTTTATCTCCTCCACCACCTCTTGATTTGAAGTAAGCCTTGTTGGCTGTGAATTCCTCCATCTTCTCAGCCTTGTGAACCATGGTTAGCTCCCCTTTTCCACCAAATAAACCTTCTGAACCTAGCTCCTTCTGCAGCTGAGAGCATACCTCATCATAACTTGGTAGTTCCTTGGACCGGAGGATGTGCTTGAGAAGGTCACTGAAGCTTGGATTGAGTGTGAGGTGTAGTCCAAACACTTTGTCCTGCTCACGCCTCTCTTCAAGGACAGCAGGGTCAGTGGAGCTTGGTCTTAGCATTTCAAGTTCTGACCAGAGTTGGCTGTACTTGCCAAGATGTTTGGAAAGATCCATTTCTTCTTGCTGCATATTATTAAGGGCCCTTTTTACTTCAAATATTCTAGTGAGGTTTGAAGTGTTACCATAGACCTTTTGTAAGGTATCCCAAAGTTGTTTTGCTGTTTGACAGTGGGAGTAAGCTTCCATTATAGGTGTGTCAAGTGAGCTCTGCAGAATAGACAACACCATGAGATCTTCTTGTTCCCATTTGCCTTCATCTATCTCCACAATCTCCTTGCCGCTAACTCCTTGGCTGGTTTGCTTTGGTGCCTCACTTGTACTGACATGCCTCCATAAGCCTCTTCCTCCAAGTGCAGTCCTAACCAGTTTTGACCAGGTAATGTAGTTAGCTCCCTTTAGGGTAGCCGGAATCATAACAGTCTTGTATTGTTGCTGCTCCATCTTCTTCTTGTAGATAAAGAGGGAAACAAATTTTTGATCGGTTCAAGTGAAAGATAAGAGTAAATAGAATGATGTTGCGGAAGTGAATAAGGAAATCAGGAGCTTAAAGCTCTGATACCATGAAAGTAAATGAAGAACAATAAAGAACAATAAGAACAAGTAAAGAGAGTAAATGAGAGAGAGAATTTCGTGAGTGAGAGAGAGTAAGTGAGGAAATGTGTTTCCTTGCATAAAATGGTTCAGATACAATGCTTATTTATGGGCAATAAATCAGACAGAAAGAAGAAGCATTAGCCATGCTTAATGATCATGTTTGTAATGATCATGTTTGTAGATTGTCTCTAAATTCAAATTCAAGTTTCTCTTCCCTCCTAAATAGTGTAAGTCCACTCATCCAGCTTCCTTCTAGAAGCCTTAAGCATGCCACTCCTTGTCTTGCACTCCAAGGTAAGCCTGCAATCCAAGGTAAGCAAAATCAGCATGATCTTGCTCCATTTGAACGAATATCTATCTCTTGTTTTTTGCATCAAAACCTCCGGTCCCGATACAATTGTTAGAGCAAGGCTTCATTTTGTTTTGCTGTGTTTCTTTATTTGCATTTTGTTGTGGACCCCTAATTTTCATTGTTTTGTCTTTTTTATTTGCAATACAAAACAGTCAGTATTGTCTTGCTACTGTTTTCTTGTTTGCAATTACCCCCAATTTGATATCTATGTGTTGTTCTCTGTGGATTCATTCTTCCTGTTGCTTGTTTCTGATTCAGTTCCTTCCAAAAACTGGAATCTTATTTCATGTGTTGCAATTACCCCTAGTTCGATATCTCTGTGTTGTTCTCTGTGGATTCATTCTTAATGTGGAGTCTAGAAGTTTTGTACCAGTTATTGGCAAGGTCTTTCCAATCATCTTCAATCAATTTCATCTTTGACTTAGAAAGAATCAGAAGAAATTGTGGCTACACCAAATTTCAAATAACGTTTATCCGTCCACGCCTTTGTCGAAGGCATCCACGTACACATCCCCTGTCCACAAGTTGTCCATATCTCCTTTTGTGTCCATGTTCATGTCCTATATTACATATCCATGAGTACAAGTTCAAGTTTACATGTCATAGATTACATATCCATGTGTACATGTCCTAAATTACATATCCATGTGTCCATGGTTTGACTTCTTTTAACATGTATGAGAGCTTAACTGTCTTTATAGATGAAATTGTTTTGTTAAGAACATTCTACTTGTGGTTTCAAGGTGCAGGTTTGGGATAATTGTCTGAAATGGAAGATCTTGCCACAACGTTAGCAATACGTGATGGTGGGGATACAAAGATGGAGATCGTAGTAGAAGTGTGGTAAAGGTGGCTGTGAATACCGCAATGGAGGTTATGGAAGAGGTGGTGGATACTGAAGTGGAAGACGGGTGGTGGAGGTGGCTGTGTACCACAATAGAGATGGAGGCCGTGGTGAAGGTGTGGTGGATACCGTAATGGAGGTTGTGGTGCTTATGGAAGAGGAGGAGGTGGATACGGAGATGGTCGATATGGAGGTGGAAGACGTGAGAGGTGGATACAGTGGTGGTGGAGGTTGTCGTATTAATGAACAAAACAAAACAAAACTTCATGCTTGTAATTTTCAGGTGGCGTCCACTAACAAGTTTAATTGTGTACGTGACACCATCCACGTCCACTTCTGTATAGTGGCGTCCACAAGTTTCTTGGAAAACCTTAACGTTAAGGTTTATGTTTTTTGAAAAAAAAGTTAGATGTGTACGTAATACCATCCACGTCTATTGCATCCACTATCAAATTTCTCAGAATCATTGTCTTCGATAAACTAACCTAATAAATACTAATAAAGTTAACTAAAAAGTTCCTTCTTACATTCCAACGAAAACGGCTTCCCTTTCTCCAACTATCGCTTCTTCTATTTCTCTTTCATTAAAGGCAATTTCGTCAAAAAGCTGCCTTGGTTTCTGTAAAAGTATACCACAAGCAAAATGTGGCCTTTGATGCAAACCAAAACTCAAATGTAGCCCAGAACGTAAACGACTCATGTTGCATTATCTTGTCGTGTGGGACAGACTACTTAAATAATCTTTGTACTCATGATTTTGTCTTAAAGGCTTAATGAAATGTTAGACGACAAAAGAAAAAAATTGTAATTTTTTGGGACCTAGGGAAAATTAATTTTTGTCACATGCTCAAAGCCAGCACTGTATTCACATAAATGCTTTTAGAATTGTGTACACTCTTTTACAAATTTGTCATGGTGGGAGATGTAATTGAGGCCAAGCCTTGGTTGAAAACATAGGTATGCATTTTGTGTCAATCAATAGCCAATAAAGACACATAGAGTGAACTGATTCTTTAGTTTGTTGTTGTTGCATTAGTGAAACCATTGAAGGAGATGCATCATGTTCAAATTTCATATCAAAACCAAAACTGGTATATAAAAGATTTCGATCA
This sequence comes from Moricandia arvensis, assembly GCA_905132765.1. Taxonomy (NCBI): domain Eukaryota; kingdom Viridiplantae; phylum Streptophyta; class Magnoliopsida; order Brassicales; family Brassicaceae; genus Moricandia; species Moricandia arvensis. Next base: position 18,131 of record CAJHQP010002672.1, read on the forward strand.
GTTAAAAAAATGATGCTAAAAAACTTAATACATATATATACTCGAACACCAGCATATGTAAGAGCATATCTAATGTGGTGTTCCATTTTTTTCTTTAAATGTAGTTTTACTCCGACCTTACTCATTTTTAGAGTAAAAAATGAAGTAATAAACAAAAAAAATTCCTTATATATATATATATATATATATTAATAAGAACATTATATATATATATATATATATATATATTAATAAGAACATTACAACATTTGACACATGAAAAATGTTGTCATAAGAATGATTCTTAGAGTCCTTAAAAAAAATAAGTTAGTCCACTTAAATATAAACTATAATTTTATTAAACTAACCATAAAATTAATTATTAATCTAAAAAATTCTTTCCTTAAATAAAAGATACGAAATTACCTAATGTGATTAAAATATATATGGCAATTAATGATTTTGAATAATAAAGGTTTGTTAACAATTCGTATAAACTCTCTCATTTTAGTTTTAAATCTTTATTATTAAAATAAATTACACAATTACATTAATTATATAATAAAATTTTAGATTTTTTTGTTTATGTTATATTTTGAATTTTAAAAACGAATATAAATTACTAAACTATTAAAAATCTTACATTAACTTTTGTGATCAATGGTTTATTTTTGCTATAATAAGATACAAATAATTATAAAATCATATGAGTAAGAAGTCTTATTTAAAAAGAGTGTTTATATATATATGTTAGTCGTTTATATGAGTAAGAACTTACTGCTACAAAAGAAATAAGCCTGGAAACATTGGATCTGACCTTCGCGAGCAGTAGAAGATGGAGGCAAAACAAGCTTGTGTCAGGGTATCAAGGATATCAAGAGAGAGGAGAGAACCATCACAAAAGCAAAAAATTGTAGAGAAGGACAAGCCTCCGACTGAGGCGCAACCGCAGTCAGACCACCAGAGTTAACCTGAAACTTTGATTATGCTCGAGAGGAAAGGGTGAGATGAGATAGAAAAAAGGGTAGTCAATTCGAACAAGTCTAACCTTAATGCTTTTATGAGATACTTACCGAATTCCTACTACATATTAGTGCCAACAAGAGAAGAAAAAGATTGAATCACGTAGAAGAATAAAAGAAAAAGGGAACTGATCTTCATGGTGGAGAACCAACAAGAGAAGAAAAATATTCAATAACGAACCAAAATGAAGGCGAGAAGAAGAAGAATCGCTAATCAAATGGGAAAGAAAAAAAATTATGAAATGAAAGGGAATAAGGAGATGAGTTGTTGTCGTGGATCGAAGAAGAAGAGAAGAAGTGAAGAACAATGGCATCATGATCGCCCAAGCTCTTCTTTTTTCTATCGGTGAAGATTGAAGATCAACAATGGCACGGATCACCCAAATGTCCAGCAAAACCAAAACGCCCATTCCGCTAAAGGCCCAAAACGCAATGTATCTAACCGTAAGAACTGATTCAATATGGACCACTATTTTGGTGACCAAATCCGACTTGTAGGTCTTACATGGGTTGTGTGAAGTACCCCGACCCGGATTTCTTATCGCCGGTACATCCGTGGGTCATCTCCCTCGACCAAAATGGTCCCTTGAGGGTTTTCTCCTTAATTTAGGATTCTTAACTATATTCCTCTCCTGAGGTTCGGTTCAGTATACAATGTTCGCTAAGTCTAAACCAGCAACCTAGCAGTTTTCCAATAATCGCAGCATAATAAACATGTACATTACTGCTACGGTAGTTTAATAATTGTTTCCTTGCTGATCCTTCCATATGATCCATCCACACTAACATCCTGCTTCCTTATCCAGCCAGCTCGATCAGATACTAAACCGAATCCCCTTGTTCCTTAGTCATTCAACCAACCATCCCCACGTGACCAAGTAAACAGGAGAGACAGCTTGATCTCCAACCAGCCATCCAGAACAGTCCAGATGCTAGCCATGCTAGCACTCCACAGTCAGATACTGATGGTCACATGATCAATCAGTCACTGATCACATATGGATCAGTCAGAACACCATCACTCGGCGCAACATCCTTGATTCCATCTGTACTCCACACGGCCGTCCATGCAATCATCCATTCGTCCGCCCATAATTCCATACAAGAGCATCCAAACTGACAACATGTCCTGCCAGTACTTCACTCAGTTTTTATCTCGGCTAAGTCTTCCTTGTTGCCCATCAGTTTCCACCTACACTATCCCTGATCGGCCTTTTCCGCCTCCAATCGCATATGATCAGTCTGTGACACCAGTCAGGACATATCATACCAACGGCTTCAGCACGCTATTGAACAGTCAATCCTGGTCGATCCTCTTCTTTCCATCAGACTACAGCAACACTATGCACAGATCAAGCCGATGTAACCTTTCCCATGGTGTGTCCTCACGATCCATTCATCCCGAACCAGTCCTACTTAGACCCGCGATGCATTGGGCATGGGTCCCATACGCATCAGAAACTCTGGCATGAGCCATAACCGCCATATCCCGTAAAACATGCACTTGACTCACTCTCTCCCGATTCATTGCTTGATCAGCTTCAGACCAGGTCGATAATCGATCCTTGAACAACTTTCTCTTCAAATGATCTAGTGACTGATGCTTTTCTGGATCATCAGCTGCGATCAGATCCTTGAACTCTCAGTAGAGACAGACACAGCCGAGATACCCACTGTCCAGCTTGTGAACACTGCTAATAGACAGAATCAAGTCTCCGGCCACCATGCTCTCTCTACGGATCAGAATCACGCTCCCTTCCTCTCAGTGTCTCTCTGCCTCTTTTTTTTGTCTAGAACTCGTGTAAGGAAGAGTAACCCCTTTTTCCATGAAAATCCCAATAAAAAGGAGTTTGGGCGGTTACTTCTTGGCCTTAACCGCCAATAACCATTTTGCTTAACTACCTATTCAAACAGTAACTATTATCAAGGCAGTTTTCGTTTAAATAACCATCAGTCCGTAATCATCTTGGCAGTTCCAGGGCCCAATAACCATCCCAGTCGGTTGAGCAGTCTAGTACCCACCTAGAACTGCTTTAGTAACTGTTTTGTAACTACTCAGTAATTGCCTTAGTAAATGACAATTTACAAATTCAGTAACCGATCTAGTAACCGTTTGGTAACTGTTCCTACCAATTTCTTTGGGCATTAATACATGCTTGGCTAATTGACTGTTCTTGCCAGAATGTTCATCAGTCAGTCCATACATTGACTAACTTATGTCGGATGACAAGTCTAATTGTCTTATCTGAATCCAACCAGCATCGTCCGACAAGCTTAATTACATGTCCGGACCTGAAAATATTGTCTTAATTCGACCAATACTATCCAGGCTACAAGCCCAGCATCAACTGGCTCATCTCATCAGTCTAGCTAAAACCTGTCCTTGGACTGTTCCAGCTAAGTCCTCGGATCGCGGGCGCTACAAGTCTCCCCCACTTGGAATGAATTTGTCACCGAATTCAGCAGTAAGTAGAACCTTGTGCTATCTCCTCAGACCATTCCTAACTTCCTACACTCACTTGCCTTAACTCTGTTTTCATATGTTCGGTCATTCGACCATTAACGTTTTCCAGACTTCTTTGACATTGAATCCAGATTTCTTGATCATATTCACACTTGGATTCGATCTCAGTTATCGATTTACTCGATCCGGTCTCTTCACCACTTGTTCAGTCTCAATAGACCCAGTCCAGTCCACAAACTTACTAAGCATAGTAATCCAGACATACTTCTAAGTTACAACTCGCCCACACAAGAGTAACTACGACTTGATCACTTCTAAGATCAAGTCCTTCCAACAGCTCATCAATGCTTTCCCTTAGCATTATTCATGTCCACTCGATCTAGACAATCTTGATCTTACTTATGTCCTTGTCCTAAAACCATATTCGCTATGATACCAACTTGAAGTACCCCGACCAGGATTTCCTTACCGCTGGTACGTCCGTGGGTCGACCTCCCTCGACCAAAATGGTCCCTTGCGGATTTTCTCCTTAACTTAGGATTTTAATTATATTTCCTCTCCTGAGGTTCGGTTCAGTACACAGTGTTCGCTAAGTTTAAACCAGCAACCTAGCAGCTTCCAATAATCGCAGCATAGTAAAAATGTACCTTACTGCTATGGGTAGTTGAATAATAGTTTCCTTGCCGATCCTTCCATACGATCCATCCACACTAATATCCTGCTTCCTTATCCACCTAGCTCGATCAGATACTAAACTGAATCCCCTAGTTCCTTAGTCACTCAATCAACCATCCTCACGTGACCAAGTAAACAGGAGAGACGGTTTGATCTTCAACCAGCCATACATAAAAGTCCAGACGCTAGCCTCCATACTCAGATACTGATCATCACATGATCAATCAGTCACTGATCACATACGGATCAGTCAAAACACCATCACTCAGCCCAATGGCCTTGATTCCATTTGTACTCCACACGGCCGACTAGGCAATCATCCATTCATCCGTCATAATTCCATATGAGCATCCAAACTGACAACATGCCCCGCCAGTATTTCACTCAGTTTTATCTCGGTTAAGTCTTCTTTGTTTCCTATCAGTTTCCACGTAGACTATCCCTATTCGGCCTTTTCCGCCTCCAACCACATATGATCTGTCTATGACACCAGTCCGCACATATCATACCAATGGCTTCAGCCCCTTATTGAACAGTCAATCCTAGTCGATCCTCTTATTTCCATCAGAATATATCAACACTATGCACAGATCCAGCCGACGTAACCTTTCCCATGGTTTGTACTCATAATCCAGCATGATTACTCACGATCCAGTCATCCTAAAACCAGTCTTACTTGGACCCACGATCCAATGGGCATGGCTCCCATACCCATCAGAATCTCTGGCAAGAGCCATAACCTCCATATCCCGCAAAACATGCACTTGATCCACTCTCTCCCGATTCATTACTTGATCGGCTACAAACCTGGCCGATGATAGATCCTTGACCAAATCTCTCTCCAAACGATCCTATGACTGATGCTTCTTTGGATCATCAGCTGCGATCAGATCCTTGAACTCTCAGTTGAGATAGACACTGCCGAGATACCCATTGTCTAACTCGTGAACACTGCTAATGAACAGAATCAATTCTCTGGCCACCATGCTCTCTCTTCGGATCAAAACCGCCCTCTCTTCCTCTCATTCTCTCTTTGCCTTTTCTTTCTGTCTAGAACTCGTGTAAGGAAGAGTAACCCCCTCAGTCCCACAAAAATCCCAATAAAAAGGAGTTCAGGTGGTTACTTCTTTGCCTTAACCGCCCATAACCAGTTTGCGTATCTGTCCACTCAATCAATAACTGTCTTAAGGCAGTTTTCGTTTATATAACCATCAGTGCGTAATCATCTTGGCAGTTCCATGGCCCAATAACCATCCCAGTCGGTTGAGAAGTCTAATACCCACCTAGAACTGGTTTAGTAACTGTTTTGTAACTACTCAGTAACTACCTTAGTAAATGCTCGACAGTTTACAAATTCTGTAACCGATCTAGTAACCGCTTGGTAACTGTTCCTGCAATTTTCTTTGGGCATCAATACAAGCTTGGCTCAGTGACTGTTCCCGCTAGAACGTTCGTCAGTCAGTCCATACATTGACTAACTTATGTCGGATGACAAGTCTAACCGTCTTGACCGAATCCGACCAGCATCTTTCGACAAGCTTTACAACTATGTCCGGACCTAACAATATTGTCTTAATTCGACCAATACTATCCATACGAAAATCCCAGCACCAACTGGCTCATCTGATCAGTCTGGCTAAACCCCATCCTTGGACTGTTCCAGCTCAGTCCTCGGAACGCGGGCACTACAAGTCTCCCTCACTTGGAATGAATTCGTCCTCGAATTCAGCAGTAAGTAGAACCTTGTTCTATCTCCTCAGACCATTCCTAACTTCCTGCACTCACTTGCCTTAACTTTGTTCTCATATGTTCAGTCATTCGACCATTAACTTTTTCCAGACTTCTTTTACATTGAATCCAGATTTCTTGATTGTATTTACACTTGGATTCGATCTCAGTTATCGATTTACTCGATCCGGTCTCTTCACCACTTGTTCAGTCTCAACAGACCCAGTCCAGTCCACAAACTTACTAAGCATAGTAGTTCTTACTTCCGAGCAATCTCTTGATGTTAGGCGAGGACACTTGACTCCCACAATGTTGTCTCATTCACCTCAATTCTCAAAGTCTTAACTTACTATCTTAGCTAGGTTTTCCAGTTTTCATCCGATCGTGGTCACTCACTGACTCGACCTTAGTCCTTTAGGACTCAGTCTAAACTTGTCTTAGTCCATCCTGACTTGACTGTTTGATTTTCAAAATCCAGTCTTTCCTTAGCATGATCTATCTCTGAATGCTAGGAAACTTAATCCTATACCAAACTCCCACCTCTACTCGAGATTGTTCGAGAGACTGTAAAATACAGAAACAGTAAGCCCAATTCCATGCCCATCACACCAAGTCTTTTTTCTTCGCTACTCATTTTTTCTCTAAAACCCGTGTGCCGAAGACGATCTGAAGCCGATATATGTAGAATTAGTTTTTGCTTTGCGAGTTGTAAGTCACTCATTAAGGTTCTAGCTATATTGAATTGATTTCCTAATTTTTTTTATGAATTTTAGAAGCAAATCTGAAAAAGAATGGAGATTTTTTTTCTATATGTTTCTCACTTGATATATATCTCCCGTAAGATCCTCTTACACGACAGAGAGGCCTAATTTTGATGATACAATCTTCATTACTGACGAAAGATATAATGGAAGTAAGTTGTGCAACAAAGCTCCAGTGCCAACATATTGGCTGCAACGCCACGTTCACCTATGATGACAATCCGGATGGTTTTTGTCAGTTTCATTGTCCCTCAAGTTGTTAATTTTTATGATGTTGATGCATGCAACCTGTCAATTAGTTTTGTTTTTACTACATATGTTGTATGTCTAGCATCGAGAACACAACATTAGTTCTCTAATTGCCATATATAACACTTTTGTTTGCTTGCAAGTATATGAGTTTACTCAACTTGCAAGCCTATCACGGTTCCTACTTCATCTCAATGTAGCAACAAAAGACTCGTACTCTAGGTGTCACCAAGGGTTCTTCTGCTCAAACCATGGTTTATCTCTTCAATCTCTCCGTTTTTAAGTTATGTTTGAATTGAAAAAACACTCTATCTATTGTTATGTCATAAACCATACAGGCTCCCAACACAGAGCAGATCAGGCAGGCCCTAAACACATCAGTACAAACGCAAGAAAAAGAGATTGAATCTTTAGCACCACCTCCAGTTAAAAAGGTTATTATAGACATTGTAGAAGATAAATTGCATCCCTCAAAGGCCATAATATAGAATTAGGTCTGTTAATTCGGCCTGGGCACCGGGGTTCGTCTCGTGGCTGAAGAAGAAGGCTACATGTTTGCTCAGCTTTGGAATGGAAAGCAATCACTCGACTCAGCTATTCTACTCGGCTGCTTGGCCTAATAACGAAGCCCATTAGGATAAGAGCAGGCGAGTATCTATATAAGGTGAGGAAACCTCGGCTAAGAAGGGGGAATCTTTGGAACCACCAGGACTTGATGGCTAGAATTAGGGTTTACCAACTTTACATTCTTGTCTATTTGTACTTTTCCGGCCAGCTCTCCGAGTACCGTTTGGTTTCCATCATTTCTTCCCTTATTTGTAACCGATAAAACATTTCCTGATCTAATAAACACCTTTGAAATAACCCAACATTTCTTCCCTTATTTGTAACCGATAAAACATTTCCTGATCTAATAAACGCCTTTGAAATAACCCATGTCGTCAAACCTAGCATTTACCGATTAGAAAAATTCCAGGGAGACACTATACCAAGGGGTGGAACTCTAAGAACATCAAACGATACTACTCCTAGAGAATAAGTTTCACCACGCAAACGCACTTCAAACCCCTCCTAGATTATAAAAAACAAGTAAATGTGTCTCAAAGCCACTTTTACTCGACATGAGTAAATGCACCCTTAAACCACTTTTACTCGGACCAACCAACTTCGGATGGATTGATTCCCTTTGGGAATACGTAGGCAGCCTTAACGGTCCAGCTACAACAAAAAATGACTAAATGCGCCTGTAGGCCAGTTTTACTCGTCACGAGTAAGTAAATGTGCCCCTAAGCCACTTTTACTCGGCCAACGAACTATGGATGACTTGATTCCCTTCTAGGGTACATAGACAACCTTAATCGGTCCAGGTACAACAAAAAAAAAGAGTAAATGCGCCCCTAAGCCATTTTTACTCGGCCCAACGAACTACAAATGGCTTGATTCTCTTTGGGGGTATGTCGGCAGCCTTACCGGTTTAGCTTAGGAAGCAAGAAAAATGAGTAAATGCGCCCCTAAGCCACTTTTACTCGACCCAACGAACTACGGATGGCTTGATTCCCTTCGGGGGTACATAGGTGGCCTTGGTTGTTCCAGCTACAACAAAAAAAACACACCTCCGAGTGAACCACCTTCGTGTGAACGGTATTCCTCTACGCAAGTTCAATAATACTCCTAGTAGACTGATATATCTCATATTTTACTGGTTTTAGACCATGTTTTAGGCTCTCTTTTGAGTCTATTATGTGTGTCTAGGCTATGTTTTAAGGTCTTTTCAGGTTCAGGAGCATTTTGGAGAAAAAAGAAGAAACTTGGAGTTTTTGGAGCATTTTAGAGAAAGCATCCGGAGATGACATCGATCGACGACAAAGAGTTGGTGTCGATCGATTAGAAGTGATTATGGACGATCGACGTGAAGACTAGTGCGTCGATCGACGGAATGTTACATTTTACAGCCGACATTTGAATCCCAAGTTAGAAGACAATGACAGATTTTCCCCTGACAATTTTGACCTAAAGTTTACCTATTTAAGAGAGACATTAGAGTTACCAACCAGTTCTTAAATTTCCTTCTTCTAGTTTTATCATTAGTTTTAGGGAGAAAATACTTGTGTATTGGAACCCTCCTATTCTATCTATTTCATTTATGCAATTTCATCTCAATATGATTGTTTTCATTTCAGTTATGTCTGAGTAGTAACTTGTTAGATTTAGGATCATCATGATACTCATAATGAATTAGCCCCACCATGGAATTGTTAGGTTGATAAGTATTATCAATTGAGTTGATCTTAATGCTTGTGTTCTAGAGTAGCTAACTAGAATCTTATTGTTAGGTTGTAGGTAATCGTGAGAGTGAGATCTAAACCGGAACTAGGGCTTGCAATTGAGCTAGGTTACTTAGAAAAATACGAGAGTTGATCTGTTTAACTTGGTGGAAATAATCGAACTATCTGTCTGATTACGGCATCGATCGACGTCAGACATATCGCGTCGATCGACGGTCTTCTATATTTCCAAAATCGAGAGTGAGGAATTTAGAGTTAGATTTGCTAGATTTGATTCCCTAGATACCACATCATCCTATTTCCATTTATTATAATTCATATGTTTATCCAAGATCCTGAATCTATATTTTTAATTAAATTTATATTTTCTTATATTTTATTTCCAAAGAATATTCTCTTAAGATTTAACTTATTATTATTTTCCATTTGCATAATTATCTTCTAAAATGAATATTTCCTTAACCGCTTTATTTTATTCTCTATAAATATATTGCTTAGCATAATAACTATAATCATAAAATCTATTGTTTGCATTCACTAGTTCTCTGTGGATTCGATACCCTAAGTACTACACCTGATCTCCCTTGGCAAGAGTAATTTAGATTTGTGTGCTAGGAATTAGGAATTTTAATTTGATCAGAAAAGTAGTAGGATAACACACACCCTGTCATAGACTGCAGACAAACTCGTACCTGACTAGCACCTATGCCCTGATCAGGCACACAGTCCAGTCTAATGTCCATTCCAATGACCTTTCGGGAAAATGGGTCCCATGTCATGTTTACTTGAGAAAAATGATGACCTGTCTCTACGCAAAGGTGGACAGCGGATAGACACTCGTCGTCAATATGAAACTATGCCCTGATCAGGCACTTAGTCCAAAATTGGCATTCGGCGAACTGCTGATTTTCGACGCTTCCAAACTCTCTATGTAAGGGACGGCCGACCAAGAGCTTAGCAGAACCGAGAGAGGAGTCGCTCGAGAACCGTCGCTAAGTGTCCATTTATAAATCCAGGAAGATGCTCAAAATAACTTTGAAACATATGTTTCGGTTGTTTAAGTGATTTTCGCTGAATCCTTGATGATCGACTAAAAACGTCAAATCACCTTTAAGGGTCACTATTTTAATTAATTCTTCAACTTTAATTTTATTACGAGACAAAGTAACCAAATTGGGAATCACATTCGAAAACCAATCCTAGAAAAGTGCTACAACAAAGGGACAACAAGCCCTGACCAACAAAAGTGCTACAACAAAGAGACAACAAGCCCCAACAAAAAAACTACAAACCAAAAAATACAACAAGTATTCTATTTGGTCTATGCTGCGAGCTCGACATCCTGTTCCCGAGAGCTAGGATCACCTTCTTCATTCCCCCCAAGATCTTCGCCGATTCTTGCCAACTGACTTGGGGAAACAGCAACCGAGTCTTGCGGAAGAATAGTCTGCCTGCTAACAAGGGCCTTATCAGTTACCTCTAAACTCTCCTCCACAGCCTGACGACCAGCAGGGATAAGATCTCCCACGAGAGATCACGCGGCTCGGTACCATCAAGGGAGCTACCAATAGTATTGAGGAGAAAAGCAGTCGCTTGATCAACTAAGTCAGTGTTCGAGCCAAATGGGTCGATACCAGCCAGGAGACGCTAGTTAAGGAACTGCAACGGTAGGTTCAGCGGCAAAAGTGAGAGGTCTTTCTCGGAAGGATCGCCAACCTCCAGATCCTTCACTTCTTGCGAATATTTGCCCTCCCTAGCCAGGAATACGTCGATCACCCCCTGCGGAATGGGGATACCTTTGCCTATTATCGTTTCGAGACACTTCCTCGTCTCGGACGCCTGGGCAAGCAGGAGGCATTTCTCCTCGAAGGCATCCCGACGAGAAAGATATTCCCGAATATTGGAGGTCTGAGCCCTCACCCTTTATATTGTCACCTCATAGACTCGATACCTTTTTAGATGCAGGACCTCTGCATTCTTCTCCTTGACCAAGGCGACATTCTCCCGTTTCAGCTTCTCGATAGAAGCACATGAAGCCTCGAGCTCCTTGGCAAAGTCTAAAGCCCTCTGCTTCTCAACCTTTATACGGGCGATCGCGCGGTTCCTCTCATCCAAGGCTTTCTTGCATACTTCCAAGAACTCCTTCTTCGCGAGAAAAGTGTCCTTGGCCTCCGCATCCTGCCACACGGTTAAGAGCATTGTCATACCTCTGGACCATGAAGTTCATGCGGCTTTCATTCTGCTAGAGACAAATTGCTCGATTAGCAAATATACTTGAAAAAGATGATGAAAAGCGATAGTAATTACCATGATGTCATACCAAGCTGCGTCAGTATAAAGCTCGGGAAACTCCAAGTCATCCACCATGGGAATTTATCTCCCTCTTGCCGCCCCTGATTTGGCGCACTAGAACGGCTCATGATTTGGGGTTGTTCACCAGCAAAACTTCATCAGAGTAGTGAAAGTTAACCCGGCCGCTTACCATCACTCGGGATCTTGCGGGGATAGAAACTTACCCACTCTTAACAACTCGCCTTGAGGCCTCCAGAAGAACAACGTCAGGGAGAGGGACATTTTGTTCTTCGTGGGGGTGAGGAATCTGGCGTTTGTTAGGTTCATGAACCTGACCCTCTTCATCGGATTCGAGGATCTGCCCCTTAAGGGACCTCTCACGACGCCCCACAGCGTCAGCAGGTAACTCATCGCCACCAAAGACCTCCTAATCAGAGACTTTGCGCCGCTCCTTAGCAGATTTCTTTTTATGCTTCCTTTTCTTTGGGCGCTCCTCGGAATATATACCCCCGCCTCGTCAGAAGGCCTATCCTCCGCAAGATCAAGCCTTGACCACTTTTTACCTTTCTTCTTCATGAGCTTCAAAGAATCCTCGGAAGGATTCGCGTCCTCAGCAATGGCGTCCAAAGCATGGGAGTCTCCCGCCAGAGAAACCGCATTGGAAGGACCTTCGAGATTCATCCCATCGAGGATGGTGGCTGGATTGACGGACATCAAATCCAGCTCATCACCCATCTTAGAGCTCAAATCTGGCATATCCCTTATATTTCCGACTTTCTTTGCTCTGCCTTGTTTCTTTTTCAGAAATAGTCGAAGTGTCAATTGCCCGGGACCACCAAACATGGAAGGTCCGATACCTAGTTAGCTGCACACAAAAAAATCCAAAGAAACTATTAGAAGGACTACAAGAATAATCAAACGGGTTTCCTACCACCTCAAACAATAAAAGAATTATACCTTTTGTGATACATCTATGATGGAGCAGGATCTTTGCTCGGCTGATCTCTGGCCAACGTCGATGGCTGAGGGTCGCTATACGTTGCACAGTCTCGAAAAAATTCTCTGGATAAGCTGTCGTGTTGGGATGAGCAATTGCAACAAAAAAAAAGAAACGGAAAGAAACAGCTGCCCGACGACAACAAACTAATGAGTCTGTTATTCTAAAGCACTCTGTAATCATCCCTTGTAGGCTCTTCGAATGCAAACTAATCCGACTTGACATAAAAATAGTGCCGCTGCTAGTTATTCGTCTTGTTTGGATGGCTGGTTAAGATATTATAGCTCAGCCTCATCTTCGCCGAGAATAAACCATTCGACATGGCCTGCATGAAAGTAAGGTCCTCGAATATGCCGATTCTCATCGAAACATCGATCTCCTCTGCCATCAACATTAATGCAACAACGATACAAAGCGACCCATTCAGAATCTGAGAGATGACAACATCCCGCGAAAGCAGTAGGATGTGACTAGTTGGGGAATGGGAAACCAAAGCATGGTGTCCTTCTGGAAGTAGGACTCATACACACATTGGAAGCCGATAGGGGGCGTCCATGGTCTTTGGTCGTTGGTCGGGATGACAAAAGTCACACTAGTCGACTCGACTTCCCTCAACGGACTGTCGACCAAATTGGCAGCGTGTTCCTCCACATTTGACCCTCTACAACCGAGGGGCGAATTAACTCAGGGACTAAAGCCGGCTCCCGCTTGAAAATCCAGCCTGGATAGTAGCAGATCAGACATAATGGGTCCTCGGAATCTGATCGCCTATCCGAGGGAGGACTGACAACTTCGCATGATCTTTCTCCTGTAACCTGACCATCGAATTTATCCCTGAACAGTTCCATAGCATCGGAAACTAGGATGCGCTGTGATAGATCTATACTGGCTGTACCAATCAAGGCACTGCAATGGATCAAGGTGAAGTCTTCCAATGGGCTACCATTACCTGTCAGATCTCTCCTTGGGCTCGACTGACTGGCTATTGCCTTACCCTTTTCCTCTCTTGACGGAATATTCCTAGGATGCATACTTCTTAAAGAGCGCTAATACTATGCATATACAACAAGATAGAGAGAGAAAGTACCTGAGCGCAGAGAAGAATGAAGAAAGCCGAGAGAGTTCAACTATTTATAAAGAAGAGAGGGTGCCCCCTAGAAAAGGAAGCAATCATGAGGTCTAAAAGGGCCCATTAGGCCTATGAAACTGCCAAACCTACTCCCTCCTTTCTTCCTAATGGTTCCGCTTCTCGAAGTAAACCAGAAATCGAATCTATCGCTAATCGAACCAAAATTAAACCGCCTCTGTTGGGATTGTAACGCGAAGAAACACACTTATGCCAAGTTAAAACACAAACTATCTCATCACAACCGAGCAAAGTCCCATATCCTTTGTGCCCAACTACACAAATTCGGCGCGAGCTGCTGCGCATCTCACGACCGAACCGGAGGGATTTATTGTAAGAGATAGATTGCATCCCTCAAAGGCCCATAAGATATAGAATTAGGCCCGTTAATTTGGCTCGGACGCCGGGGTTTGGCTCATAGCTGAAGAAGCCGGATACAAGTTTGCTCGGCTATGGAAAGCAGTCACTCGACTTGGCTGTTCAGCTCGCTGCTCGGCCTGATAAGGAAGCCCATTAGCCACCAGAACTTGACGGCTAGAATTAGGGTTTACCTACTTTACTTTATTGTCTATTTGTACCTTTATGGCTAGCTCTCCGAGTACCAGTTGTTTTCCACCATTTCTTCCCTTATTTAGAACCGATAAAACATTTCCTGATCTAATAAATGCCTTCGAAATAACCCATCAATTAACCCCAAGTCTGCAAAAACAAAGGCTGGCGAAAACATTCAAAGAGAGAGACAACCACGACACTGCTTGTAGCTATCATCTAGGTCATGCTGTCTTCCACGACAGACTCAGAGGAGTGCGTTGTTTGCTTAATATACGCTTTTCTTTAATTGTGTTTGAGTATCAGTGTTTTTTTTTTGTTTTCGTGCAGAGGAAATGCTGCGATGTTCACGAGAAGAAGTTTGACGAGTTTGTGGAAATACCTCCTTGTACTAACGGTTGGCACAGCAGCAGCGTCAACAAGCGGTCTGACATATATTCCTGTGATTTTCAATATGAAGTATTATCATCTTTTCAGATATCTTATTATAATGATATGGAACAATTCATTGACTGGATATACAATATTTAATGATCAAAATGCTCATTATACTGTTGTTTTTGAAAAGGAATCAATAACAATTAGGCTTTTAGCCAAATATACTAATTACAGATTATATGGTTTAGTATACAATTTGTTTGTCACTCAAGCTTGATCTTGGCTTCTTTCTCATTTCATTGATGTCAAGAACAGCTTGTTATTGCATAGAACCGGGTTGGTGCAGGTCTTGTTTTACAGCTTTAGCTGATGAAGTATCCCAGTGATCATGGACTGGATCAGAGTGTTTGCTGAATCGTCCACATCTTGAGACCAAACCAGATTTTGGAGTTGGTAAGCCATTGTTATTTTGTCAGTGGACATCGTTTTGAGGAAGTTGTTAGAAGTTTTGAGAATACGAAAGAAATAGAAGTATCATTTTGCATAGAAAGAGCTTGAGAGTTCAATATCGCATCCAGTGGCGGAACCACCATACAACCATGGTGGTCATATGACCCATGTGAATTTTGGTAAAAAAAAAATTTTCCACTCATTTGTAAAGTAAAATTTGATGAAACTGGTTTAATGACGAGTAGACTCCAGAACATCCTCAGAACCGACCTTTTCCTGTGGAAGAAGACGTGGAAAGAGCTTTTCCAAGAAGGAAGCTCCCACGAGGCTAGAAGCTCCTGTCATGTAACTGCTCGTACTGTCATCAGATTCATAAGCTGGCGATGTTGGTATTGAGCTCGTCTCTCTATTCAGGTTGTCAATAGCACCTGATATCGGTAAAGAGCTGAAGGAGTCACTGCTTGCGTCATCATAAATATCGCTGCTGGTTTCAACATCACCACCGTACATGGGAGGTGGTGGTAGTGGTTGATTCAACGGATCAGGTGGGGAGTTGAAATCAACAAAGCAAGGGTATGGTTGTCCAGGAGTTTCTTCTCAATCGAATGGAACCGACGTAACCAGCTTAACCGGAACTGGAACCGGAGGTGGTAATGGAGGAGGAGTCATGATGGTTTCTGAAGGTGGTTGTGGAAGCTTAGGTGGGTCGTTTGTGGGAGAAGAGACCGGTTTACCAGGTATCTCTTCCCAACGGAATGGAACCGAAGTGACCAGCTTAACCGGGACTAGTATAGGTGGAGGTAGAGGAGGAGGAGAAGGCACGAAGGTGGCAAGTTAAGTTGTTTACGAGGTGTTTCTTTGGTTTCCATTTGGGACATTTGCTGGTCTAATTTTATAAGTTTGGTTCGGTCTATTTATAAGCTTGTAATATGGGTTTTAATCAAGTCAACAATGAGATGTTGTGTTTAGTAAGTCAAACCACTTTGGTTTGAAGCATGCGTTGTTGGATTAGAGCCAACTATTATTCTTGTCATGCATACCACCTAAACCATTTGGTGTCGTGTCACCAGTTTTATACTTACATTTCATTCGCCTTTATGAGCCTCTTTTAACTTTTAAGAAGTGTCAATCATTAATGCACAACATGATCCATTATTCTTACCATTTCGTTGAAACGAAGAGAGTTATTGTCAACATTTGGAGGCTTTTGGTTTGGCATCATCAGTTCAGCATCCACTTAAACTCTTGTTTTGTCAACATTTGGAGGCTTTAATATGAAATAGATTTTAACCCGTCCTTTTCAAAGACGGGTATATTTTTTATTATTTTTAAGAAATTTAATTTTTATATTCATAAATCGGACCAGAAAAGTAGTGTTAAATTTGAATCAAAATTGATTAAATATCCGACGGGCTCAAAATTTTTGTATTTAGAAAATCGTAATCGAACCTGATCCAAATCCGAATCAAAATATTTCGGATATTCGAATATTTGAACAAAACCGAACCCAAACCGAAATTTATAAATTCAAAATGGGACTAAAATCTTTTAATCCGAAAACCCAAAACCCGAATAGCTCCGAACCAAACCCAAATGGATATCCGAACGTCCGCACCTATTTAAGTGTAATATAATTTTTTCTAACGATTTTACTCCCTCTATATCACTTTAATTGATATTTTAAGATTATTTTTTTTTTCAATTTAAGTGATGTTTTCAATTTTCTATGCAAAACTTTAATGTTATTTGGTGTTTTTGACCAGTTATATTATATTGAATAATTTTTTATTGGTTGAATTAACATTAATTAATGTAAAATGAATAAAAGTTAGCAATTTCTTAATTAGTGTGCAAAAACTTTAAACATCAACTAAATTGAAACAGAGGGAGTATATATAGGGGCATTTTCAATTATACAACTGTAGTACCACTTTTCAATTATATCACAACTTTAGTATCACTTTTCAAAAATATACTTAATTTTTTGATGAAAATACACTAAACTATTTTTTCAAAATATTTATAAATAAAATAATAAACTCAACTTCATCCCCTTAATACTAAACCCTAAACAATGATCACTAAACCCTAAACTCAAATGTTAATTTTTTTGATTAATTGTATTTTTTAAAAGTGGTACCTAACTTGTGGTATTTTTAGCAATTTCTCATATAAATAAGCGAACAACTAATATTTACACAATTAAAATGTTGATTAATTTAGCTTTGGTATTATATATAAATTTTGAATTCATTTTGTAGAAACAATATTTTAAACCCACAAGTTTTGTATTGTAAACTTTTCATGTATTCTTTAAAAAATGTAAAAGTTTATCTTGATTAAATGAGAGTAATGGATCTTGAAGTTTTACGAAACAAAATGTTGAAAGAATATTTTAAATGTTGTGTATTTTAAATCTAGAATTAAAAGTTTATTGTAGAAACAATATTTTAAATGTTGTGTATTTAAAATATTTTTGCATTTCAATTAGTGTTTTTAAATTCAACTCGGATTTGCAGTTAAACCGGTCAATCACGTGATCCAATAATTCGGTTTATATTTTTAAAAATATCCATATTTAAAACTTATATAACTAAAACCTGAGACTAATCAATTGAACCGATGAATAACTGATATGTAATCTAATTTGATATTAGTTGCTATAGTTTCATTTGTCACCTTTTAATAATCTATTAATTTAATTGATTTGTTATTGATTGAACTGTTTTTTGTAGTTTCTAAACCTGTAAATATAAGTTCTATTTATTTCATTTTTTTATAAATTATTTGATATTTTCAGTTATTTAATTATATAGATAATTTAAAAAATGTTAAAAAGTTATTAAAAAGATGAAATCTAATGTTTATATTATTTGGACACAAACTTAATTATACTGTTGTTTGGAAACATGGATAGTATAAAGAATGAATATTAATGATTTAAGGTATGTTTAACTATAAAGTAGAAAAATGTATTTAATTTAAAAACTACAAAAGAAATGTTAGGTACAAAAATAGGATTATGTTTTAATAAGAGAGATTATTGATTGAAATATTTTGTAGTAGTTAAATATGTAATGATAAGTTCTATTTATTTTTGTTATTTTATAAATTATTTGAGTTTTTAATTATTTAATTTATCTAAATAATTTTAAAAAATTGTTAGAAATTATTAAAAATTTAGATCTAATATTTTATATTGTTTGGACACAAGATTTATTATAGCGTTGTTTGTAAATATGGATAGTAGTATAACAAAAAGTATATTGTTTGGAAATATGTATAGTAGTAATATAAAGAAGTATATTGTTTGAAAATATGGATAGTAGTATAAAGAAATAATATTAGTGATTTAATGGTTTAACTATAAAGTAGAAAGATGTACTTAATTTAAAAACTTACAAAATAAATGTTGTGTCCAATAAAATGTTTCTGTTTTAATAAGATAAACTAGATTTTGACCCGCACTTTCCAAGGGCGGGAATATTTTTGTTTTTTTCAAAAAATTTAATTTTTATATTTGTAGATCCGATCAGAAAATTGTAATATAATTTTTCTAACTATTGAATATATGCAAACAACTAATATTTTAGACAATTAAAATGTTGAGTAATTTAGCCTTGGTATGTATTATATATAAATATTTTACACAATTAAAATGTTGACAAAAAATAATTCATTTTTGTAGAAACAATATTTTATATCTTCTAATACAATAAAGTAAGCTTTTCTTTCTCCCTTGGGGGAAAAAATGCCACCTGTCCATTTGTGTTTAATTGGGTTTTTCGTTGATCCATATATTGGCCCGTTTGTTAGTTTATATTTGTTTAAGCTTGGCCCATCAGTTTGCTTTAGTTCCACTTGTGTTTAATTGGGATTTTCGTTGATCCATACATTGGCCCGTTTTGGTTTATGTTTGTTTTAGCTTGGCCCATCAGTTTGTTTTTATTTTTTTTCTAGGGTTTTTTCTACACTAGCTTCTCCGACGGAATCAATGGCCGATCGTTACAATCTCTAGCCTTTACTCACCCTTAGACGTGCTCTCACTACTCTCAAGCATTTAATCGGACCGATGGTATTCCTGTAGTAGTGTTCGCGAGCTTGAGCTATAAATACCTCGCCATCCAGACATGAACATCACAGCTTCGAAAAGAATCACCAGATCACTCTGTTCAAGCATCTGTTTCTTACAATGGCCAATACTCAAGTGCTTCTTGCCGGTTTGAGAGCGGGGCGGTGCTCAGACACTGCTGAGGTTCGGTTGTTACGATTTTGGGAGGCTAGGAATGTCAGGAAACACGGGGAACTCATGAGTGTGGACATGCTCTTCATCGATGAGAGTGTAAGCTCCTGCTATCCATGGTTCTGATTCATCGTTTGTTTTGTTTACATGATCGATGTCTAATTTCTCTATTACTTTCTTGCAACAGTCAGCTCTCACGCTAGGTTACGTTAGTGCGAACCGTCAGATGAGGTTCAGGGATCGTCTTCGGGAAGGGGCGATCTACAGCTTAACCGGATTTGATGTTGTTCGCAGTACCAACAACTTTCGGTTATCTGATGCTCCCCTATCGATTCGGTTCAGTGATGACACATCTCTTGAGGAGAACCCGGCTTCGGTTAGGCCGATACCTACGGAGCTTTTCAGGTTCATGCCCTACAGCCGGTTACTTGAGCTGGCCAACACTGGGAAACAGCTTCCTGGTCTGTATCTTTGTTCATGTGTAGAGTTGTTCTTATTCATGTGTAGAACATATGGATTTTTTTTTTTTACAATTTTAATTCGAAAGTTAGTTTAGGCGTCGGAGAAAATATCAGCAGTGTGGTAGAAACAAAACACTAATCCCATAGCAAGAAAAGTTTAAAGATAGAGATCATACATACGAAGAGAGACATGTGCTGTGATTTTGATTTTTTAGGTGTATATGCTTTGCATGCATGTGCTGGTGTTATCTAAATCAAATAAAACTATGCTTTTTTTATTGTCTCAACGCCCGGAGAGATGAAAGACAACCTTAATACCGCTAAGAAACCATTTGTCTGTATCTTTGTTCATGTGTAGTAACTCCTTTGGTTTTTGGACAGATGTTATGGGTGAGTTGGATGCAATAAGAAGCACCATCACCGACCGTATAGGAGGGTCACAGCGTGTGATGCTGACTGTGCGTCTTGAAAGGTATATATGGAGATGACATTTGCCCTTTGTTCTCATTTGCTCTGTTCATGTTTAACAGCATTTATTCTTTCATGTGCAGTGGGCAAGACGTATGTGTAAGTTTGTTTGATTCAATGGCACTTGCGTTTCATGCAAAGTTGGACAGTTATGGGAAAGAGCCTAAAATTGTGATTGCTACAGGAGTGAATCCAAAGATTGTTGGGGGTGATTTATTTATTCTCTTTCTATTTTCTTTTGATTCATACATACATCTCTAAGTTTTATGTTAAACACGGTTTTGTCCTGTCACTTACTATTTGTTTGTTCACATGTGGTTGCTCAGGGCGTTTATATCTGAATGCTACCTCTGCCACACATCTCTACTTTGACTCTGAGACAAACGCTGGTAAAGAGGTGTTTGATACGTAAGTCACTGTTTTAACAATCTACTAAAAGGTCATCTGCTTTATTGTGATTTGATGAGCCTGTTTGTTGTGCTTATTCTTTCCATGTCTTTTCATTCACGTTTCCTCTCAGTTTGCCCGGTCATGGAGTAGGTCAAACAGAGTCTGCTTCAAAGGTGGTGCATGCACAGAAGATTGAGCCAATGACTGTCTCTGAACTTAACAAGTTCATTCTCACCGCTGATCCACAGGTGATGTGTGCTGCAAATTAATTTTTAAAGATCTCTATGTTGCTAAGTTTGGTGTATTTCTTCAACATTTGGTAGGTGATTGAGTTTCTCTGCACGGCTCAGGTTACTGGTATCCAGGAAGATGATGGTTGGTGTTATGTCGGCTGCTCTCATTGCTCTAAGAAACTGGTCCGAGAAACCTCTTCCTTCACATGTGTTTCATGTAATGAAAGTAATGCTGTCGCTGCACTCAGGTGAGCATTAGGGAACTAAGTGAGTTTAGAGTATTAAAAACAAATTCGCTCAGTCTAAGTTGCTTGCCGTAGGTACCGCGTGACACTGTCTGTGTCGGACCACACTGACATAGCATATTTTGTTGCTTTCGATATGGAGATGGCTAAACTGACTAACGTCCAGGCTTCTGAAGAAATCCGGACCAAGCAGAAATCCGGCGCGTAGCGCCGGCTTATCACTAGTGTGTAACTACAATACGAAGAAAACACTGTGGGTCTTTTAACTTTAAAAACCTTTTAAACTCATAAGTTTTGTATTGTGACCATTCCGTGTATTCTTTAAAAAATGTGAAAATTTATCTTGCTAAAAAAAGAGTAATGGATCCCACGTTTTTAGGAAGGGAAGGTTATAATATACTAAAATTTGAATAGAATATGACAGTTGATTTATTTAAAAGTTGGACTAAACATAGATCAAAATGTCATGTTTTTAATCTAACAATTAATGTTAAGTATTTTTCTTTAGATAACATATATTTGAATATTTTTTCATAATTATTTTTATTATTATATTTACTGTACACTGTGTAATGCTTCTATATATATATCTAACTTTTATGTAATGGCTATTATTGAATTATTTTTTTATTTAAATAAATGATTTAAAAATTATTTAGGAAATATACATAAAATAATCTGTTAATTTTATTGATTTATTATTTATTGAAATATTTTTCAAATATTTAAACTTTTAATAATAAGTTCTATTTATTTTTGTATTATAAATTATTAAAAAATTTCAATTATTTAATTTATCTACATAATTTGAAAGAAAATTGTTAGAAATTATTAAAAGGATGAGATCTAATTTTGGACACAAAATTAATACATTATTATTTGGAAACATAGATAGTATATAGAAAGAAGTATATTGTTTGGAAACATGAATAGTAATTAAAAAAAAAGATTGTTTGGAAACATAGATAGTAGTATAAGGAAGTGAATATTTGTGATTTAATGTAGATTTAACTATAAAGTATAAAGATGAATTTAATTTAAAAACTTACAAAATAAAGGTTAGGTCCATCACAATGTTTCTGTTTTAATAAGATAGATTAAATGTTAGAGAGAGTTCATATAGATTTCATTGCTAAACGTGAGAGCATTGCTAAAAAAAGGCAAGATATTACGTTTGTTAGACAATCACTAATTTAATGGAAGATATTACTTTTGTTACACAATCACTAATTTAATAGAAAGATATTTGGAACCAGAGAATCTACAAAGAGGACGGTTTTATTTTGATAAACGAATGTATGGGAAGAGAGGGGTAGATGAAGCTATTGTACGGGGATGGGATGCAGAAAATGTTAATTCGAACCTGAGTGTTATGGATCGTATTGCTCGATGTCGTTCGGAATTGTCCAAACTTAAAAGGACTAACGAATGGAATTCCAAAACAAGGATAGAAAGGTTGCAAACTGAATTGGATAAGGAGAGTTCTAAACAATATCCGGTTCCTGGTATGCTGAGGAGGTTAAGACAGGAATTGGCCATGGCTTATCGTGAAGAGGAAATTTTTTGGAGACAAAAAAGTAGAGAAGAATGGCTAAGGGAAGGTGATCGGAATACTACTTATTTCCACAATGTTGTTAAAGAGAAAAAGATGAGAAATAAAATTTTAATGCTTAAAGATATTTTCGGAACTGAACATTATACTGAGGGATCAAAAGGGCATATAGCTGTTGAATATTATAGAGATTTATTTACAAGCTCAAATCCAAGTGACTTGGTGACTCTTTTTGAAGGTTTTGAGTGCAAGGTTACTGCAGAGATGAATACAAATTTAACCAAAGAGGTGTCACCTAACGAAATTAAGAAAGCGGCTTTTGGGGTTAAAAGTAGTAGTGCCCCCGGGGAAGATGGTCTTACTGGTTTTTTCTTTCAGAAATACTGGCATATTGTGGGCCCAAAAATAATTGCTGATGTCCAAAGTTTTTTTAAAACATCCATTATTCCCGCTGGTTGGAATCACACGCAGTTGTTTTTGCTGCCAAAAACTTTACATCCTACAGAGATGAAGGATATGCTTCCCATTAGTCTGTGCAGTGTTCAATACAAGATTATTTCTCGCATCTTATGTGACCGTATGAAGGTTGTCATGCCTGATCTAATATCAGAGACTCAGGGGGCTTTCGTTGGGAGTAGGTTAATTACAGACAATGTCATTATAGCTCATGTACTTGTACATGGCTTGCGAACAAGTGATACAATTGGACGCCAAGTATGGCTATCAAGACTGATATGTCAAAAGCTTATGATCGGGTGGAATGGAATTTTCTTGAAGTTTTATTAGAGAAAATGGGGTTTGACCATAAATGGGTGTGTTGGATAATGTCATGTATTAGTACTGTGACTTTTTCGGTGTTACTTAATGGGCGTTCCCATGGGTTCATTAAGCCGGAAAGAGGTATTCGGCAGGGCAACCCTTTATCTCCCTTTCTGTTCATCCTATGTGTCGAAGCTTTGGTTCGTGTTTTAAACAGAGCTGAGGCAAAAGGGAAATTACACGGTATAAAACTTGCAACTGACAGTCCTTCTGTTCATCATTTGCTATTTGCTGATGATAGCTTGTTACTGTGTGAGGCATCTATTAGGGACAGTGAAGAAATTTTGAATGCTTTGAAACTTTATGGGGATGCGTCTGGTCAAATGATAAACCCTCTGAAGTCATCCATCATTTTTGGCAAGAAAATACCAAATTTGACTAAACATGCTATAAAGGAGGTTTTAGGGATAGAAAAGGAAGGAGGGGAAGGATCATACCTTGGACTTCCTGAGTGTTTTCAGGGTTCAAAAAAGGATCTTTTAAATTTTATCAAAGAAAAGTTGGAGGGACGGCTTCAGGGTTGGTATTCTAAAACTTTGTCGATGGGAGCCAAGGAAGTTTTAATCAAATCAATTGCTTTAGCCCTCCCGGTATATGCAATGTCGGTTTTTCGACTACCAGAGGGTTTGTGTGAAAAAATTACAAGTGTCATTATAGAGTTTTGGTGGAGTAGTGGTGATAAAAAGAGAAAGATTTCATGGGTTGCTTGGGAGAAGTTGTGTAAACCTAAAGAACAAGGTGGACTTGGATTTCACGATATTGGGCGATTCAACCAGGCATTACTCGGGAAACAGGCTTGGCGAATTTGGAATAATCCTACTTCATTGGTCTCAAGAGTCCTAAAAGGAAAGTATTTCAAAAGAGTGTGTTTTCTTGAGTGTGGAATGGGATCCCGGCCGTCATACGCTTGGAGAAGTATCATGCATGGTAGAGAATTGCTCAAAAAAGGATTATATAGGCATATCGGTAACGGGTATGAATCAAATTTTTGGGCTGAAAACTGGATTATTGATGTTGTTCCCAGGCCTCCGATGTATCGGGAGAATAGTTCGGTAAATTTAGCATTAAAGGTTTCAGATTTACTTACACAAGGATCGAACCAATGGAACTATGATTTATTGAATCAGACCTTCACGCCAGAGGATGTCCAGAGGATTTTACGGATTAAACCTTCCTTGGATCGTGGAGACTCCATCAGATGGGGATTCACACCACATGGATCATATTCGACTCGCAGTGGGTACAAGCTGTTAGAAGCTATGGTGGAACTTGACCGACCCCAAGGGCATTCTCTCTCGCCTATTGAAAAACAGGTGTGGAGAGACCTATGGAAGATCAAAGCTCCACCGAAGATAAAACATTTTATGTGGCGGGCTCTATCAGGTGCTTTAGCAGTAAAGCAACGACTGGCTACTAGGGGTATTCCAATTGATACAACTTGCTCTGTCTGTGGAAATGGTACTGAAAGTATCTGTCATGTCCTTTTCACTTGTGACAAGGCACGAGACACATGGGAACTCTACAATTTCCCTTTACCTGTAGGGGGTTTTTCTCGGAATTCCACATTTCTAAATTTTGTGCACT
Source organism: Moricandia arvensis (assembly GCA_905132765.1). Lineage (NCBI taxonomy): Eukaryota > Viridiplantae > Streptophyta > Magnoliopsida > Brassicales > Brassicaceae > Moricandia > Moricandia arvensis. The sequence continues at coordinate 43,081 of CAJHQP010002672.1, forward strand.
TGATAAAGGTACAAAAGAGCTCAGATACGGATAGCCACACAAGACAGGTGTTCCCTTGGTTGCTATGGGAAATATGGAAGGCGAGGAATGCATTTGTGTTCGAGTCAAAGGGACTACACCCCTCTTTCATTGCTAAAAAAGCTTATGAGGAAGAATCAACATGGTATAACACCTTCTCAGAGGCAAAAGAATCAATAGGAGAAGGTGTTACAAATGTGGTTAGATGGATAAAACCACCATCTGGTTTCCTAAAATGCAACGTTGGATCATCCTGGGAAAATTCAACCAACTATAGTGGTGCTTCTTGGATTTTACGTGATGGAAATGGGATGACAATCATGCATAGCCGAAGAGCTTACTCCTACATGAGGTCAAAAAAAGAAGCAGATTTGTGGGCTCTTTTTTGGGCGATCGAGTGCATGCATAATCTGCATTTTACAGGCATTATTTTTGAAACATCATCAGTGTGTTTACATGATGTCCTCACTAAGCCGGCAACTCATCCCTTTCTCAGCCATATATGTCACAGCATCTTCCTTCAACTATCAATGATAGACTCATGGAGTTTGGATCATGTACTTTCAGAACGTAACGAAGCTGCAGTTTCTATTGCCTCAAGTGTCACTCGGGATCTTCGCTATCAATCTTACATCGCTCGCAATGCACCGGTCTGGCTACATCACCTACTCACGCTTGAAGCTCAGCATTAGGAGATTAGGTGAGATCTTCACAATTTATTTCGGTGTCTTCTGACATCTCTCTCTCTTTTCCCATTTTATCAAATTTTTGTATATCTGGATCTATGTGACTCGTTAAGTGTTATAAAAAAAAAAAGTTCAGTTGAAAAAAAAAATAGAAAGATATTGGTATCTGTTTTCAAATTTAGTATTAATGGCAGCTAATTAAACGTGAGAGCATTGCTAAGAAAAGGCAAGATATTACGTTTGTTAGACAAGATATTCAGGTCAAGTTATTGAATTTATAGACAGTAATGTTAAAAAAGCCCAATCGTATTCCCTAAAATTTAAAGTCCATTCGAAATCTAGTTGATAAAAGGAGTGGTATGAATGGTAAATAAAAAATTAATTTTAGGGTGAATTCAAAATGGTACTTCAACTTTAATAAGATAGATGTAGATAAGGGTTGAGTCCTGACCAAATTTTCGATTTTTCATTTTTCTAAAAAAAACAAAAGTGCGTAATTGATATTAAAAAATAACTTTGAATGACAAGAAGATATACACCAACTCTCTAAGAATAATTATCCCACAACTCCATTATTGGTTTCTTATTTTTTATTTTTCTTTCGTTTGATTAAAAAACATAAAAAAAAAATTAATAGTTGACCGTCACGTGTCAGTGGGACCCATAAACAGTGCAAGAAACACCCCAACTTCTAATATATTAAAACAGAGTCCTATTTGAAAATTACCTTGGCATATTTTTTTTTGGACTTATTGAAAAATGTTGTGACTTATCTATTAACTAACATCTATATTATTAAAAATTAAGTACAAAATTGGAACGTTTAGAAACATAGATAGTAGACTAAAGAAAGAATGTTTGGAAACACGGATAGCAGATTAAATATTTTCTTCTATTTACACATTTAGTCATCCCATTTCTTTCTTATTTATAGATTCTTCCAAAATTATTTAAAATAATATATTTAAATTAATTAATTTCAATCTAATATATTAAAACAGAGTCCTATTTGAAAATTACCTTGGCATATTTTTTTTTGGACTTATTGAAAAATATTGTGACTTATCTATTAACTAACATCTATATTATTAAAAATTAAGTACAAAATTGGAATGTTTAGAAACATAGATAGTAGACTAAAGAAAGAATGTTTGGAAACACGGATAGCAGATTAAATATTTTCTTCTATTTACACATTTAGTCATCCCATTTCTTTCTTATTTATAGATTCTTCCAAAATTATTTAAAATAATATATTTAAATTAATTAATTTCAATGGGTTGTTATTTCTTAGTCGTAAAAAAAACAATCTCGAAATATATAGTGTATGTTATATAAAACTATCTATAAATATAGTATTAATTTATTTATTTTAGTAAAAAATAAAAGTTTTGAGAGTTTAATTTTCAGAAAAACATGTATTAAATATCGATTTCCGCTTAAAATAATAATTAAAAATCTAAAAATATACATGTACACGAATATAGGAAATATTGTGATCAGTTGCAACTGTTTCAGTTGGAAAATAGGAATACCGCATATTTTTATACTCAAATCTACCCAATATTACAAACAATTGAACAAATATTTATGATTTCCATATAATTTTAATGCATATCTTCCTAAAATTTTTGTAACAATTTTGATAATCATCAATTAGGAACCAAAGAAAATAGTCTATTTTTGAACCTATAAGATTTTGAATTTAAATATATTAGATATTAGATATAATAGATTTTTTAAACAATCACGATTTTGATAATCAATCAATTAGGAATCAATTTTTTTTTCCAGAATATTCCTCAACTAATTATACCATATTTTGGGTATATAAATTTGGTACATTAATGATAAACCAACTCGAATTTTTTTTAATTATAACAAAATCTGTTGAGAAAGAATCTAACAAAATTTTACTTGAATATTTAAATATTTTTATAAAATTATACATTAATAAATTTCGTGATTAGTAATATAATATTATTATAAATCAATTTAACTAAGTTTTTATTATAAAACAGGAAAATAAAATTTTACACTATTTTTTTATAAATTCTATAAATATATTCTCTATTATATAAAAATAGCAGTGTTACATTAGTTAAATATGGTAAAATTATATTAAATAGGTAAATTAACAAATTTTATAAATTTTATCTATTATTAACAAATAGCAATTAAACCATTTCAAAATTTAGTTAATATGACATACTTAATTATTTACATTAATAATAAACCAACTAAAGATTTGAATTTAGGTGTTAATTATAACAAAATCTGTTGAGAAAGAATCTAACAAAATCTTACTTAAGAATTTAAATATTTTTATAAATAATACATTAATAAATTTCGTAATTAGTTATATAATATTATTATAAATCAATGTTAACTAAAATTTTATTATAAACAAGAAAATAAAAATTTTACTATTTTTTATAATTTTATAAATATATTATGGATTATATGAAAATAGAAGTGTTACATAAATTAAATATGATAAAATTATGTTAAATAGGTAAATTAACAAATTTTAAATTTTAAAGTTTTTCATTTAAATAAATCATCATCTAATATATTAAAACAGAGTCCTATTTGAAAGTTATCTTGGCATGTTTTTTTTTTGGACTTATTGAAAAATGTTGTGACTTATCTATTAACTAACTTCTATATTATTAAAACTCAAGTATAAAATTGGAATGTTTGGAAACATAGATAGTAGACTAAATAAAGAATATTTGGAAACAAAGATAGCATATTAAATATTTTCTTCTATTTACACATTTAGTCATCCCATTTATTTCTTATCTACAGATTCTTCCAATATTATTTAAAATAATATATTTAAATTAATTAATTTCAATGGGTTGTTATTTCTTTGTCGTGAAAAAGCAATCTCGAAATATATAGTGTATGTTATATAAAACTCTCTATAAATATATTATTAATTTATTTATATTAACAAAATATAAAAGCTTGGAGAGTTTAATTTTCAGAAAAACATGTATTAAATATCGATCTTCGCTTAGAATAATAATTAAAAATCTAAAAATATACAGGTACACGATTATAAAAAATATTGTGATCAGTTGCACCTGTTTCAGTTGAAAAATAGAAATACCGAATATTTTTATACTAAAATCTATACAATATTGCAAACAGTTGAACAAATATTTATGATTTTCATATATTTTTAATGCATTTCTTCCTAATTCTTTTGTAACAATTTATTGATAATACATATTCGTCATTTATTCTAATCATTTCCCCTTATGATATAAGAAATACTTGATTTCTAAATGATATTAACATAGATATATAAATTATATTTGATTTATAAAATATCAGAATACACAATTTTTGAAGTATCAAATAGTTGACTTTTGATTTAATAATATTAGATATTAGATATAATAAATTTTTTGAACAATCACAATTTTGATAATCATCAACTATGAACCAAATAAAATAGTCTATTTTTGAACCTATTAGATTTTGAATTTAAATATATTAGATATTAGATATAATAGATTTTTTAAACAATCACGATTTTGATAATCAATCAATTAGGAACCATTTTTTTCCAGTATATTCCTCAAATCATTATACCATATTTATAATTTGATAACATAATTTTCAATTCTTCTAAAACGTGTGCAGTACCCACCGAATATTTTGGGTATATAAATTTGGTATCAGAATCTATTATATTAAAACATAGTCCTGTTTTAAATCTAATATTAACAAGTCATAGTTGAACCATTTCAAAAATTAGTTAATATGACAAATTTGATTATCTACATTAATAATAAACCAATTAAAATTTTTAATTATAATAAAATCTGTTAAGAAATAATCTAACAAAATCTTACTTAAAAATTTAAATATTTTTATAAAATTATACATTAATAAATTTCGTGATTAGTAATATAATATTATTATAAATCAATTTTAACTAACTTTTTATTATAAAACAGAAAAATAAAATTCTACACTATTTTTTTATAAATTCTACAAATATATTCTTTATTATATAAAAATAGCAGTGTTACATTAGTTAAATATGATAAAATTATATTAAATAGGTAAATTAACAAATTTTAAAATTTTATCTACTATTAACAAATAGCAATTGGACCATTTCAAAAATTAGTTAATATGACATATTTAATTATTTACATTGATAATAAACCAACTAAAGATTTGAATTTTATTTTTAGTTATAACAAAATCTATTGAGAAAGAATCTAACAAAATTTTATTTAAAAATTTAAATATTTTTATAAATAATACATTAATAAATTTCGTAATTAGTTATATAACATTATTATAAATCAATGTTAACTAAAATTTTATTATAAACAAGAAAATAAAAATTCTACTATTTTTTTTATAAATTCTATAAATATATTCTCGATTATATGAAAATAGAAGTGTTACATGAATTAAATATGATAAAATTATATTAAATAGGTAAATTAACAAATTTAAATTGTAATGTTTTTCATTTAAATAAATCATCATTCATCATTAAAATAGGCTAAAATTCATAAAATAATATGATAGATACTATTATGTATAAAATTTACTAAAAATATATCTCTATTATTTAAACAAAACAGTGTTTTTACTTATAAATTCCGTAAAACACTAAAATGATATATGTTAAAGTATATTTTCTTATAAATATTTAATAGACTTCTTTTAAATAATATAAATAAATAAAATTTAAAATATATTATATGCAAAATGTATAAATTAAAGAAAAAACATATTTTGAAAGAGATTCTTTATTTGATTATTTCATATGGTTATTTATTGTATCTAACTCGAAAATATATTAGTAAGTAATAAAAATTAATAACAAATTAAAATGTTTTAAACAAAGCACTATATATTAATAATGTTGAAGAAGAAATATAAATTTTTTTATAGAATTACACAATATATAACACTAAATTCAAAGTTATATAATTAAAATATTTGTAATAATACCAAATACATTTATAAAATAGAAAAATATCCGCACGGACGTGCGGGTTAAAATCTAGTTGTTTCTTATTTCAGGACTTGCCGTTTCTTGTCTGTTTGGTGGAACCCACCCCCTGTTTTTTTTTGTTAAAAACCTTCCTAACATACCCGGATAAAGATGCACTAAGGGCATTAGAAGCCGTGAATTTTTCAGAGGAAATTTCTTATCTATTTTTATATTAATTTCTAATAATTCTTAAATTAAGTAATTAAAATTTAAAGAAAAAATTGAACTGTACAATGGATAAAAGATGGAATCATAGTATCTTCAAATACATAGAGAGCATGTTTATAAAAGGACGATACAGACTCTATTTTCTCTATGCCTACTATTCGTTTCTAAGAACATCTACATCAATAAAAAATTTAAAAGACACTAAACAAAGAGTAGAGACTCAAAGAATGATTTGAAATATTTTTTGTAGACTTGTTTTTCCTTCACAATTTCAATTGTAAGTATTTAAAGATTTTCTTACAAGAAACTAAAGTTGATGGCCAACTGAAACAAAAAAACATTTGGGTTATTTTGGCAAGGTTTCAATATTTGGAGGGTTTAATTGACATTTTCCCCCAACAAAAGAGTTGCAACCCGTCCCGATTCAACGAATATCATCACTTTTTTTGTTTAACCCTAATCTCACTACTCCCTTCCAAATCTTACTACCCTTCATATATCTCTTACCTCTATACCCTTTTCTTTTGTTCTTTTTCTTTATGTTTAAAATACTTTTACGTGTCATCCTTTTTTGTCTTTGTATTTTTCCTTTTTCTTTTATCTATTAGTAAATTAAAATAAATAAAATAAATAACCTAAATAATAAATACATAAAAAAATTTTTTACAAAATATATTTTTCAACTTCTAATAAATTAGAAGATGAGAAAATGTTCAAATTTAAAGTGACGTTTAATGTTTTCTTTTTTATTTTCATGTCTATTATTAATTTAAAACTTTACTTAATTTTCAAACTAATTCAGAAATTATTTGATAATAGTTTAAAAATTTATACCTTAATTCAAAATTGTATTTTACTGAATTATTAAATTTATGTTATAAATTTTTTTAATATTACATTAATACTTAAAGAAGATTTTTTTTGGTTGAATTAACTTCATATCGCATAAATTTTTTTTAAATCAAGACTGTGAGTATGAACAAGGCTACAATTGTTTCTCTTCAGGTATATAATATCTTTGGGCATTGTACTTTACGCCATTAAGACCATCGGTCTTTCCCTCGGCACGTGTATACAAAACATGGACTATTTGTTTCGGAGGAAAATGACATTGAAAATTTGAAAGATGACCAAAACCCGTATCCTTACCTAATTTGGTATATATGAAAAAGTAAGGAATGATATAAGATTTTTAGAGGAATCGTTAGAGATCCACATGAACTGGTTTTGTATGTTGGGGGTGAATGTCGTGTTTGGCATGAAACGAACAAACCATATGATTTATCTGATGTGTAGCAGAAAACACATCATATACAAGTCTTAAACTTACAAATTATATGGTTGATGGTTATTGACGTCGTGACTCACTTTTAAGTGAATGTAGATGGACATGGAAAGATTCAAATGGGGAAACTCAACTTTCAGGACCAGAAACCGGTGCAGATGATTATCACCTCTACATGTAGAAACCGAAGCACTTATGTAGACGATGCAGAGTATGCTACATTAACATTCCAAGTGCCAGAATTTTGAGACAGATTGCCGAAAATTAATAACGATGATTCACGATCCAGGTGGATGGCAAAGCTTTTCAACATAGACTACTGAAATTGCTAGGATAATAAGAAACTTATAGAATTTCTCCGTCATATTCATTTCATGGGCGAGTAATAATGCAGCATAATCTTTAGCAAAATTATTTAAATCTCTTTTATAGGAATTTTTGTTTTGTTGGTTTTTCTATTCTAGCGTGATTATCCAAATAATTTCAAACTAGGTGTTTTGCCCGCACATGCAGGCATAATCTTTTTAAGAATATTTATTAATATATATTTTATTAATTTAAAAACTGATAAGTTATTATTATATTCTCAAAAAGTTTAAAGCTAACGTCAAATAATTTTATATTTTACAAAGGTTTTATTAAAATATATATATGTTTACTATTGTGTTGAACTTTAAAAAACAATTACATATTAGAAATATTTTAAAAATATCTTTACACAAATGTTTTTAATTGATTAATATTTAATTATAAATTATTTTATATCTTAATTTTTAACTTTTATAATAGAATAATATTATTTTCTTAAGCAAACTATCAATTATATATAAACATAATATATATAAGAATTATCATGTTATATGTGACAACTCTATTGAATTCATACAAAGTTTCATCCGGGTAATCAAAGATCAGAAGCAGCCATGAAGTCGTCACATTACCTTCTATCTAATTCCTACACCAATTTGCTGTCTACCAAGGATTATATTCTAATCCAAATTTATTGGAGTCTGCTATCTATCAAGGATTTATAAAATTTTCATTCCCAAATATTTTCATAAATTTTTAATTCAAAGTTTTCCCGGGGCTAAAAAATGCAGCCATACTCAATTATTTGCAAATTTCAAACTGGGTTCGATTCATATCTTTGCGCTTTAGGTTTGTGTTCTACTAACCTTTTCAAACTAATTTAAATTCCTCACATCATTAAAAATTAATTAAATATATATAAAACAGATGATTGTCTACTTAAAAAAAGAGTTTTTCCATTTGAATAATTTTTCCTACTTATTTTAAATACCAAATTTTGAATATTTGTATATTTCTCAAAAAAAAAATAGATTGCTTGAAAAAACGTAATACAATATCATATTTTTTATACAAAACAAAATAAAACACACTAAAAATTATAACTGTTTATGATATTTTCATATACTTCAAAATATTTCAAAATAAAGGATTAGGGAACTGTAAATTAATCGATAAATTACATAGCTCATATCTTAAAATTCTCAATCTATAGCATATAAATTTCAACATCATACTTCATAATACCTCAGGTTAACATAATTAAAAAGGCTTTCATTCAATATTCGGTAGGATGATAACTAGGTATCCAAAAAACATATGGTTCTAATCGGACCCATTCCCGGGTTGTTAAATACCATACTTTTAAACTCTTTCATGTATTTTAAAAGTACTACCAGTAATTGATATTTTAAACCGATCAAATTAGATTTTGTTCTTGGGTTAAAAGTTTAAGACAACCCATAATGATGTTTTCAAAAAATTACATAATATTTTTAGAAATATGGTTATTGCCACTACACACAAACCTTTAAATTTTGGCTGTAAATAAATATACTCAATCAGATTATCCGCGCGTAGCGCGGAGAAAGTCACTAGTATACTTAAATTAGCATGAGTACATAAATCAAAACAATTACTCTTTTTTATTTACAATAATTTATAGTAAATAAATATAAACAACCAATTTTATCTATTTTCTTTGATATATAGTTAAATTTAAATGATATTAACATATATGTATATAAATAGTATTTTTAATTTTGCTATCTGTTAAATGAGGTTTACTCATATGATTTTGTGATCATTTGTATCTTTTATAACAAAACTTTTAAATCATTGATAACATAATTCCAATATCGGACGTTAATAGTTATAGTAATTTATAATCCTTTTAAAAATTCTATGCATATTTCAAAGATAAAATATTAAGTTTTCTATATTTTTCAATGCAAATTTTGAAATTAAATATTTGTATTTTTAGATGGTATATAGTTTAATTTATTGTTATTAAAATTGTATATTTAATCTGAATATCTCCTAAATAATACTTCCTACTCATATGATTTATAATAGTTTGTATTTTATTATAGCAAAAAAAAAATTATTGATCACAAAATATCGTATGTGTGATTTTAACGGTTTATTAATTAACAGTCTTTTAAAATTTCCAAATATAACATATACGAAAAAAATCTAAATTTTTATTATATGGATAAAGTGATTATTTAATTTATTTTAACAATATGAAATTAAAAAGAATAGAGGCTACACAATTTTTTTATGAAAACCTTATTATTCAAAATTATTAATTGTCATATATATTTTAGTCACATTAGGTAATTTCGTAACTTTTATTTTAAGGAAAGAATGAAAAACATTAATAATTAATTTTTATAGTTAGTTTAATAAAAATATAGTATATATGTAGATGGACTAATCCATTTCTTTAAAAGTTCTAAAATTATTTTATTGATGATACCATAACTCAAAGGTTGTAATACTTCCAAATCTATACTATATAAAAGTAGATTTTTGAGACTCCATAAGGTGTACACATCATCAAACAATATAACTTTTTAAAAATGACACGTGGCATTAAAAATAAAATTAAAATAGAAAATAAATAAAGAATAACATTAACAAAATATTGCATATTTAAAAATGTAAATATTTACAAAAAAAATTAAAAACGAAAAAATAAAATCAACATAGAAAAAAATAAAGAATAACATTAGCAAAATTTGCATATTTAAAAATGTAAATATTTCCAAAAAAGAATTTTGAAGCTCCATAAGTTGTCCACATCATAAAAAAATATAGCTTCTAAAAATTGACATGGGGCATTTAAAATAAAATTAAAATAGAAAAATAAATAAAGAATAACATTAACCAAATATTGCATATTCAAGTAAATATTTTCAAAAAATATTTAAGAAGAAATTAATATGTACTATTAAAAATAGACTTTTGTGGCTCCATAAGCTGTCCACATCATCAAACAATATAACTTTTAAAAAGTGACACTTGACATTAAAAATAAAATTAAAATTAAAATAAATAAAAAATAACATTAGCAAAATATTGCATATTTAAAAATGTAAATATTTTCAAAAAATATTTAAAAATAAATTAATTTAAAATAAAATAGAAAATAAATAAAGAATAACATTAACAAAATATTGCATTTTTTTAATTGTAAATATTTCCAAAAAAATTAAAAACGAAAAAATAAAATTAAAATATAAAAAATAAAGAATAACATTAACAAAATATTGCATATTTAAAAATGTAAATATTTCCAAAAAAACTTTTGAAGCTCTATAGGATGTCCACATCATCAAAAATATAGCTTCTAAAATATGACATGGGGCATTTAAAATAAAATTAAAATAGAAAGATAAATAAAGAATAACATTAACCAAATATTGCATATACAAGTAAATATTTTCAAAAAATAAAAACGAAATTAATTTTAAATAAAATAGAAAAAATAAATAAAAAATAACATTAACAAAATATTGCATATTTAAAAATGTAAATATTCCCAAAACAAACTTTTGAAGCTCCATAAGATGTCTACATCATCAAAAAATATGGCTTCTAAAAATGACATGGGACATTTGTAATAAAATTAAAATAGAAAATAAATAAAGAATAACATTAACCAAGTATTGCATATTCAAGTAAATATTTTCAAAAAATATTTAAAACAATTAATTTTAAATAAAATAGAAAATATAAATAAAGAATAACATTAACAAAATATTACATTTTTAAAATGTAAATATTTTCAAAAAGTTAAAAACGAAAAAACAAAATTAAAATAGAAAAAAATAAAGAATAACATTAACAAAATATTGCATATTTAAAATGTAAATATTTCCAAAAAACATTTAAAACAAAATTAATTTGAAATAAAATAGGAAAAATAAATAAAGAATAACATTAACAAAATATTACATTTTTAAAAATGTTAATATTTCCAATTAAAATTAAATTTACATATATAACTTAAAATGAAAATAAATATTAACATATGAAGTTTTATTTAAAAAAGCTAATCTTTTTTCCAAAAGAAACAATGCATGTGGCATTAAAAAAAAGAGGTAAAAAGAAAAAAATAACATTATAAAAATATAACTATTTAAATTATAAATATTTTTAAAAAATGTTTTAAGAACAAAATTAATTATACATATATAACTTAAACTGAAAAAATAAATATTAACATATGAAAGCTTACTTAAAAATGCTAATTATTAAAGTAAAATGGAAAACCAAAAAGAGAAAGAATAACATTAACAAAAATATAATGTTTTCTTAATAATAATATATCCAAAGATGAACGAATAGAAAATGAAATATTTAACGTGTTCATAAATTTTCATTCATAATACATTAGGGTTTGCCCCCCATAAAATGTTAAACTAAACATCTATCATAATATTAGAAAAAATAAATATACAATATAAGAAAAAAGAAATAATAACTAAATATACAACATAATAATAAGAATATTACATTAAACATCTATCATAATATTATCATTTAATATAATTAAAAAAGAAAATAAATAATAATTATACATACAATATAAGAAATAGTAATATTTCATTAAACATCTTTCTCAATATTACCATTAGATATAAAAGGAAGAAAATTAAAATAAGTTAATATACAATACAAGAAACAATGAATTATAAGTAAATACACAATATAAGAAATGAAAATAATATGAAACATCTATCTGAAAAATGTATACTTTACATTTTTATTATTTTCCAATATTATTATAAGAAATATACAATATAAGAAAAAATAAACGATAAGTATATATATAATATAAGAAACAGAAAAACTAAATTATACATATATCTAGAAATGTATAGTAAAATAAACGATCAGTAAATATACAATATTAGAAATAGAAATATTACATTAAACATCTACTGTAATATTAGAATAAGTCAATATACATTATAATAAAAATACAATATAAAAAAATATATTACATGAAATATATATTGCAATATTATCATTTAATATAAATCAAAAATTTAATAGGTAAATATACAATATAAAAAATAAAAATATTACATTAAACATATATCGTAATATTAGAATAAGTAAATATACAATATAAAAAAAAATAAAAAGTAAATATATAATATAAGAAATATAAATAGTACATTAAAAATCAATAGTAATATTATAAATTTTATAAAAGAAAAAAATTATAATAAATAAATATATAATATTAGAAAAATAAACAATAAGAAAATATAGGGAAAATCGCATAAAAAACCTTCAAAGTAGCACTTTCTGACACTTTGAACCCTGAACTTATTTCACTAGCATATTAAACATCCAAGTTAGCTTCGGTAACATGAAAAACTTTCAACTTAGTTTACTTATTCATCAAGTTAACTTTATGACCTGATGATCTGTAATAGCAGGTAATACTTCAGTTTTTTTTAAAAATTATTTTTAATTAATAACAATATCTAACAATAAATAATAACTAATAATAAAATTACAGAAAATTTAATAAACGAATTTAATAAAAATAAATTTTAAAATTTTTTATTAAAAAAAATTTACAACAAAATTTTTATTTAAAAACATTAACCTATAAACTATTTTCACAAAAAATAAATAATTTCAAACATTATTATATCTCTTTTCATACCATCATTAAAAGTAACATTTTGGTCATATCATCAAGTCATATTGTTGATAGCCCAATATCTTTAATATAAATCAAAAATTAAATAGGTAAATATACAATATAAAAAATAAAAATATTACATTAAACATATATTGTAATATTAGAATAAGTAAATATACAATATAATTAAAATAAATAATAAGTTAATATATAATATAAGAAATATAAATAGTACATTAAAAATCAATCGTAATATTATAAATTTTATAAAAGAAAAAAAATTAGAATAAATAAATATATAATATTAGAAAAATAAACAATAAGAAAATATACAATATAAGAACTGGAAAAACTAAATTACACATCGATCTAAAAAATGTTTAGTAACATAAATAATAGTAAATATACAATATGAAAAATATAAATAGTACATTAAACATTTATCCTAATTTTATAATAAGTAAATATATAGTATAAAAATAAATACTAAGTAAATATACAATATAAGAAATAAAATATTACATTAAACATATATCCTAATATTGGAATAAGTAAATATACCAAATAATAAATAAAAATATTACATTAAACATCTATAGTAAATTAATCATTAGATATAAAAGCAAGAAAATTAAAATAAATAAATATTATACAATATAAAAAGTAATAAATAATAAATAAATATACAATATAAGGAATGAAAAACTACATTAAACATCTATCTCAAAAATGTATATTTTTACCTTCCAAATAGCTTTATTAGTAAATATATAATATAAAAATAAATAATAAGTAAATATACTATAAAAGAAATATAAATACGTATTAAGCATTTATCATAATATTATCAGTTGATACAAAAGCAAAAAAATTAAATAATAAATAAATATACAATATAATAAGTAAATAAACTACATTAAACATCTATCGAAAAATGAATAATAAAATAAATAATGGTAAATATACAATATAAGAAAAAGTATATTCAATATAAGAAATAGAAATATTAAATCAAACATATATTTTAATATTACCATTTGATATAAAAAACAAGAAAATTAAAATAAATAAATATATAATATATTGAAAATCAATAATAAATAAATCTACAATAAAAAATACTGTAGTTATCTAGTAAACATTTGAAAATCAAATAGTTCCGCGCGTATCGCGGATTTATCCCTAGTAATATGTATAGGATATGAATAAAATATATGCTGTCGCCTATGGTACCATTCTGCATGGGGTCTTCGCCATTTTCTTAGTTTATGCTCTTTATAAATCTCAAGGTAATTAAGCACGACCTTGCAATAAAGCTGAACTCTTGAAAGGAACTTGAAACTTAAATAAATTTGTCACCAACATCGCCCATAATCTCTGTCACTTCCATTAATAACGACGATTACTACATCTTCAACTTGGAGTCTTGGACTATATGTGTCCGCCTTGCCTTGCCGTGCTTTGTAAATCGTTGGGAGAGTGGATGTTTGTCTCATTCTCATAAAAATCATAATTTTCTAAAATAGAGGACCAAACAAGAAAATCAGTTTCACATATGATAAATACTAGGAAAGCAAGAAATAAAAAATTGTTTAACGTGAAAAGATGTCTCTCCGATAGATACCCTCCACATAGCTTCGGTAGAAGCGGAAAGTTGGAGGAAAGCTAATCTAGACGACGAAGAGGGATACGATGCACCGCTGGACCCGGATATCAGCTCAACACTCCCCGTGGGGCCTCATATTTCGACTTGCCAAGTTGATGCCTCATGGGTCAATAATGGTGCGGTTAGTGGATTTGGGTGGACCTATTTGGATCATATGGGCGTGGAGCACTTTGACTTCAAAGTTATCGTCAGAACATCTCGGCTCTCCATGCTGAGATGGAAGGACTTTTGTGGGCGTTGTCATGCTTAGGCAGCTTATGTGTGACCACACTTCATATCGAGACTGACTGTTCTGACTTGGTGGACATGATTGCTAATCCGATTGACTGACCAGACTATACATCTGAGTTAGTATTTTTCGCTTTCTACGAGACGGTTTCTCAAGTTTCAGCATCTCCCACATTCCCAGAGCTAGGCACATGCGAGCCGAATCTCTTGCAAAGGAGGCAAGGATCAGTGCAACTATCTTTTCCCATGAAGATCAGACCTGGTCGGATCGGGCGTTACCTCGAAAGGCTTCTGATTCGACCACCACTTGATCTGTGGATATGGGCGTCGACAAAAATAATAATAATAAATAGTAGGAGTTTTCCTACATCATGCACATAAATAATAATTTTAAGTATAATATTTTTTATTTCAAAAGAAAAGTTTAGTTTACTTTTGAACATTAGTATTTTCTATTTAAAATTATCAGTTTGAAAAAATAAAATCATACATGCATTTTTGTAGTTTTATTCTTTTCTTTTAACAATTTCACTTACTTTATTTAAATTTCACTAGATTTATATTTTATTTAAATATATATCATTTACCTAGGTATGTTAAAAAAATAAAACCAGAAATGTATTCCTTTGTAGTCTTTTTTATTAGGTTTAACTATTTCCCTTTTATTTTAATTAAATTTCAATAGAGTTAAAATTATGTGTTATAAGAACAAAAAAATAATTTATATTAGATTATATTTAATCCTTATTTTTTTAAATATGTTTCTTAACAACTAGTTTTAATATGTCTATATTTAAATATAAATTCTAAAAAACTTTAGATTTTGTTTGTTTTAGTTAAAATATGCTAAACTGTTAAAATCAAAAAAATTAATTAATATAGTAAACCAATAGATTTAAATAAAATTTTAATCATTTAACAATAAAAAAACATTATTTGATAATTGTTTCTTTAATTTTGTATTTGTTAATGCACACTTACAAATAATTTTAAATATATATATATATAAGTTAATCTAAACAAAATATTTGTAATTATTTATATTATTAATTGTTATATATTAATTTAATGGTTATATATGAGTTAATAGATATTATCATATAAAGAAAATCTTGACAAAAATATGAATGTTTATAAGGAAAATTATACATATCATAATTAAATTAGTATCATATCATGATTTTTTGAATGTCATGTCATCATTTTTGCTGACTGAATGTGATGATGATATGTACAAATCAATTGACAAATACTCCCTCTGTTCCTAAATAATGAATACTTTAGAATTTTCACACATATTAGTAAAACATATTAAATCTTACTATTGAATGCATATGTTTTGTGTGTTTTTATTTGCTATAATTTTTAACCAATAATAATCTAATAAATGTAATTAACCTTTTTGAAGTTTGCAACTAATTATTTTTGGTTGACAAAAAATGTATTGAAAATATAAAATATGTATCTTTTTGGAACAAATATTTTTTCTAAACACATGGATTATTAAGGAACCTAGGGAGTAATGTCTAGGGATGATAATTTGGGATAGTGGAGACTTAATTTGGACAATAAAATATGTCCATTTAAAATCGTCCAAAGAATTTAATATTGGCCATTCTCTCAAATAGACATTTTTAACTTTTTATTTCAAAAATAGACCTCAAAAACTAAAATGACTAAAATAGCATATTTTATTTTGAAAATTTAAATTTTTAAAAATTTGAAATCCTATCCCCCAAAAACTCACTCCTCAACTCTAAACCCTAAACCCTAAACCATAAACCTTAAACCTAAACTCACCCTTTAACGGTAAACCTTAATGTCTAAATTAATTAACCCTAGGGATATTTACTTCATTTGATAAAACATTTAGATCTATTTTGGTCATTTAAAAAAAAAAAATATTTGTAACAAAAACTTTTTTAAAATCTATCCTAGGGAATTACTCATTTAATATCGATGGATATATTAGATACAAGTTTAAAACATTCTCTCCAACTGAGCGTTCAATCTGAATGATTAAGTCCACAGATCCAATCTGAATAAGCCATGCCCCAGACCACCTTCACGTGTTTTACCAGCTTCTCAATATTTCATACCAGTATATATCAAGAAGGACAAACTTATTTATTTTTTTTTAGATTATATTTTATATATTTCAACCCGATCAAACTAATACAAAGCTAGCTTCACCCGCCCACTAAACCCGGCACATTCCGCTAACCTGTCCTCAAAATTCTTTGGAATCGATCACCGTTCTCAACCGTCGACGATAGTAACTAGAATGTGAGGTTCTCCTTATTGCCTCGTATGTCAGGACTTGTCGTATCATCTCTGGTGTAGCTGGCTCTCGATGAACTCCACCAAACTTGTAACGAACTCTATCCATGAAGCGCCAAGCGACTAGTAGGGGAGAGTTCCAGATACTTACCAACAGCCTTGCAAGCGCCACCAAAGCCTGGCATGTACGCAACGCCACACAGCGTTTGAAACCGCCTCCCAACCATTCTTGAACTTGCTACTGTCACCACTGAACCTGTACACAAAAGGGCTTGACCTCCAAGCCACACACCAAACCGAAGGGGCTCTAATGACCTGCACACAAATCAGCCAGCTACACAACCAATGTTGAATCAAATGACCCTTCATCAGTACTGGGATGATGGTAGCTGAGCACAAGAGGGATACCGCCCCAGCAAGACCAAACTGGAACTCCGCAAGCCGCTTTCGAGAACCGAAAAATACGGTGAACGTGCTTTGCTAACTGTTCACCTTGTGAACACAGTGAACTACTCTAAAATCAAGAGCCCAAGTCTCCAAATGAGATGCGGCCGCAACCCAAAACGGAGGGTTCGAAATGGTGACGAGTGTATGAAACTGGAAAGTCAAGTGGAGCACCGATCAGAGCTTGAAACAGCCATAAACGACTGTGTAGGCCTCCGTCCAGCACGCTAACACAAACCGTAAACGGCCAGGTACCATCTTCGCCGCCTGCGTACCCAGTCCCGACCCATCTTCGAAGTGAAAACACAACCGAAGCTGACTTTGACTCCATCGAAGAGGAGGAGAGCCCCGACGACCCGTAAGGATTCTCGATTCCAATCGAATACGCCACTCACCACACCGGACAGAAGAGGTAGAGACTCCACAACACAAGCTGAAACTCCAAAGCACCACCGGACGACGAACCAACTCACCACCACGGGCAAAGAGGTCGCGAGAGAGGATCTAAAGGAAAACGTGATCCTCTTTCTCAGCCATAAAGAGCCGACTCCGCCAATCAGAACACCTACAAACCACCGCGTCACGGCTCCAAAACAGTTCAAGTCTTACCTTCGTCAACAAACCTCGCGCGCGG
Source organism: Moricandia arvensis (assembly GCA_905132765.1). Classification (NCBI taxonomy): domain Eukaryota; kingdom Viridiplantae; phylum Streptophyta; class Magnoliopsida; order Brassicales; family Brassicaceae; genus Moricandia; species Moricandia arvensis. The sequence continues at coordinate 61,502 of CAJHQP010002672.1, forward strand.
ATGTACAACGACGGGGACCCAAAGAACTAGAGACCGGGTCAAGGCAATAGCAGTGGGGAAAGACCGGGAAGATAAGATTAAACCCGTTGAGGGAGGAGGAAGGCCTCCGGCGGCCGGACGCGCTCAGACGCGTCGATCAACGCCCGAGCAAGCGTGAGCCTTTAGTTCGCTTCGAGAGGATACGGGGTAGAGGAGAGAGAAACTCTTTTCGCTTAAACAAGTGAAATAGCTAAAACATGTGCATTCCATCGAGTTTTGCGTTTTGTTGATAGGAAATACATAACTAAAAATAGTATAAAATTTTAAGGAGCATGTTTACATAAATTTTGTTTAGGCTTCTAAGGTGGCACCCATCATACGATCACTCCAATGATCCGGTAATAAGGAAAATATTGGTTTCTTTTTAAAACATATTCTTTTTTCACTGAAGGATACTTGCATTTCACATAAACATCCATGAATACAACCTGATACACCTAAGCTGACGGAACAACCAGTTCCTCGGAGTCAAAGCCTTATCCAAGGGAAGCAAACAGACCAAAGTTACATCAACGAACAGACAACTAAATCCTTAAATCCAACAATAAGACACAAACAACTTTAGGGGTTGGCCTTATAATGGCGCGACGAGTTCACCATCTTCCTTGCAAATCTTCATGGTACAGAACCAAAGCAACCAAGGATTAACAGAGCCTCCTATTACAAATCAGCATAACAAATTAAATCAAATACCTATGCTTCAAAATCCAGGAAAGGAATCCTTCAGAGTCCATAAATTCAACCGGATCGGCAGAGTCGTTGATAAATGACAAAGAAACGCCAACGATGAAGCTGTGATTATATGAAATCTCGATCAGATCTCAGGGAAAAGACAAGGAGCGCTCTCATCACACCAGCCATAACCACCTCCAAAAAAGAGGATTGAAAAGGGATCGATTCGGAGTGACAACGACAAGACTTGCAAGGAAGGATTGAAGCACGAAGCTTATCAAGTAAACCACCAAAACAGGGACACCAACAAGCAAATCCAGAACGCATGCAGCACGGCAAGGAGGATCATCAAGAGTCGAAGAGATCATCTTTCACCAAAGTGAAGAAAATCTAAACGGGCCAAGGATAAAAGACAATACCCAGATCTAGATTTAGATCTACAAACCGGTAGCGACAGTGGGACGAACCACACCGAAGATCTTGAGGATCCCGAACCACCAGCCCATAGCTAGAAAGATCACAAGCATGTCTGAAACCTAAAGCCTCTCCCACTTTGATTTCATCTTTGAGACAAACCACCGATTTAGAAATCGGACAAAAAAACACCAAAATTTGTACAAAGACAAACTAGAAAGAAGATCAAGAGAGATCTGGCTCCGGTGTTGAAGAAACCACCGGAGACGGTTACTGGCATCGATCGAAATTAAAAAGAAGATAGGGTAGAGAGAAGACGAGACTGATTTTCTTTTTAAAACATTCCAATCCAGCCATGAGTAGTTAAATCAGAATCAACTTGGTCAATATATTTTACCCATCAAAGACCCATTAACGAACCAAGACTCGACCATCAGACCTGAACAATACTAAGATTACAAACTGGGTGATTGAGAGCTGTCTAGGTCTAGACTTTCTGTATGTAGATCCCATGCAGAATTATGTTTGGCATCCAGTATACTTATTTTCTGATCTAAAGTAGTGTCTTATATCAAAGTCCCACATCGAGAAACATGAGTGAATGGGAATAAGATATAAAGTGATTTGGCAATCCTATATTTAGGGTTTGGATGTGAGTTAGGCCTATCACTAATATGGTATCTAAGTTTAAAACTTTTCAATTTCTCGATTGTGGTCCATCTGTAGATGTCTGGTCCCACAAACTTCATTCTTTCTAAACGTGAGGTAGGTGTATCAGAGTCCCACATCGAGAAACTCGATTGTGGTCCACCTGTGGATGTCTAGTTCCACAAACTTCATTCTTCTTGGAGGTGTATCAGAGAAACATGAGTGAATTGGAGTAATATATAAAGTGATGTGGTAATCTTTCGCTCGTCAGCTAGTTTTTGGGTGTGAGTTAGCCCATCACTAATATCTTATGTTACACCATCAATCAGGAATTTTTCTCCAATTTCTTTGTGTTTAACTTGATTTATCACACCTTCTCTCTTCTCTACTCTTCTTTTTCTCTCCTCTACTCTTCTTTTGTGCCTTCTCTCTTCATATTCCTCTCCTCCTCCGTGGTGGCTAGGGTTCCGGGCGACGGAGTGGGCTCCCATAGCCACCGTCGGTCCGGTTTGTGATTTCTTTCTCTTTAGTATTATGCTTGTCTTTTGTTTAAGATTAAAGTATCTCTAGTGGTTTCCTAGATCTAGATTTTCAGATCTATGGCTGGAGTTGTGATGTTTGTCACCTTTGGCGGTTCCGACTTGGTCTCTCTGCTCTGGTTCTTCATCTTTCTCTTGGTATCCTAACTGCGTTCTCTCAGGCTCTGTCTTTCTCTATGGGTGAAAAAGTTTGTTTGTTTCTGCGTTGGGTCTGGTCTTGATCTGTTTGTGCGTGTTTATGTGTTCCTTGTGGTTAATTTGTCGTTTTGAAGGATTTGCTTATCCTTGTCTTCGTCTGCGACGGCTGATTTCTGTTCTGTGTTTGGTGAAATTTCTCATATGTATTTCTCCCATGTATTTTGTCAAGATGTGAATGAAAAGTTTAGTGTGAAAAAAAAAAAAACTTGACTTGTCACAACTTTTTCATAAGTTGTGTGGCATCCATAGATCCATAGCTTGTTCGGCGTCTCATCCACTCATTGGAACAAGGGGAACCATTCGGCCAGCTACTTAGACTTATTCGATATACTTCTATTCATCTCATCCACTGATTTATGTAAAGAATTCTAGCCAGCTATGTAGACTCCATAAAATAACACCATACTTTGAATTTTATATCACTGAACAACTGAAACAAATCGGTATGACTCAAACTAATCTGATATAAAATTTCTACACTACGAAAAAATGAAAACCAATTTTTTTTTGGACAAATGAAAACCAATTTTTTTTTAGAAAAACTAAGATTCTAAGATTTAATATTCAATATCTGAACTTCATCAAAAGAGCCCTTGTTTCTCTTCGTACCAAAAAAAAAAGAACGTACGTATATCAATCCTGGTTACAAGAAAATAAAACTTAAGTACCTAAACAGAGGACTATAGATTAATTTACGTACACAAGTCCCAAGAGGCAAAACACACCAACATTACTACTCTTCTTTCCACATCTCTACCCAATTCTCCTTTGTCTCTTCGAGTCCGAAAAGAGAGTTAGACTTGGTCTGGTCAAGGTTTGTGGACAAGCTCCCGTACGAGATCCCAAGAGCTGACGCACCAAAGGTCACGAACGTTGAAAAGAATGGGACCCACACAGAAGCGTCCCATGTCCTTCAAAACCTCAGAGTATTTTCAAGATTGCCACTCCCAAGCCCAGCGTGTCCCTACAGATACAACGATCCTCCCAATCATCCTCGCGAACACTTCTTGAGGTATAGGCGGGTCATCCTCTGAGTCCGGGTTATTAGAATTAAGAACAAGATTCCTCAAACTTTCAGTTTCAATCGCTTTAGAAAAAATAACTCTCAAAAACTAAAGCATAATCACTCACACAAACCGTGAATTGATTCAATCATAACCTTTCATATATATATAAGACTAGAAATTTCCTAATCCTATATGTAATCACCTTCAATATTTCCTTTTTCTTTCCTAATGAGATTAGGATAACTTGCGAGTTAAGCTATCTTTCAAGCTTAACCTAACAATCTCCTCCTTAAGCTTGACTCCATCTTCACTTACATCTTGTATTCCAACCATGCTCCTCATTTCAACAAATCGAACTCGAGTCAAGGCTTTTGTGAGTATGTCTGCACGTTGCTGATTTCCTAACACATACTCTACCTCTACTTGTTCATTCTCCACACATTCCTGAATATAATGAAAACGCCTATGAATATGCTTACTACGACCATGAAAGACGTGATTCTTTGTGAGCTCTATTGCTGATTTGTTATCCACCCATATAACCACCTTCTTGCATTCCTCACTCATGATTTCACTAAATAAATCCTGCAACCAGACCGCCTGTTTTGCAGCTTCAGTAGCAGCCATTAGCTCTGCTTAACAAGATGATAAAGCAACTAGTTCTTGCTTTTGAGAACACCAAGTAATAAGGCTATCACTAAGGTAAAACACATGACCCGTTGTACTTCTTCCATCATCAGCATTAACATTGTGGGATGCATCACTAAAACCACTCAGCAACAGCTTCTTTACAGGCCTAAACACAAGTCCGAGGGACGTTGTTCCACGTAGATACCGCATGATCTGTTTAAGGGCTGCACCGTGTGATTCTTTTGGCTCTTGCATGCATCTACTAAGAACTCCTACACTGAATGAGAGATCAGGTCGTGTATGCAATAGATAACGTAGACAACCAATACTTCTTCGATACTCTCTCTCGTTGATGGATGGTTCATGTGATGCCTTGCTTAATTTAAAATTCACGTCCATAGGTATATGAGTGGCATTACACTCTTTCATGCCTGCTTCCTCAAGTAATTTTTGTGCATATCGTGCCTGAGATAAGGTAATGCCATTGGGACCCTGAGAGACTTCAATGCCCAGGTAATAAGTCAACCTCCCGAGGTCACTCATTTCGAATGTTTGTGCCATCTCTATTTTAAACTCATTGATCAAGTTCAAACATGTTCCAGTCACTAAAAAGTCAGCCACGTAAACACACACTAAGAGTATACCGTTCTTCTGTTCCTTTTTGTAGCATGATGGCTCTTTAGAGCATCGAGTAAAACCGATCTCGGTTAGTATATGATTTAGTTTGATGTTCCAGACCCTTGGAGTCTGTCTTAAACCGTAGAGAGCCTTGTGTAGTCGGTAGACCTTTTGTTCCTTTCCTTTTACCTCAAACCCTTCAGGTTGCCTGACATAAACTTCTTCCTTTAATTTGCCGTGCAAGAAAGCCGTTTTTACGACAAGGTGATGAACTTCCCATTCCTTTGATGCTGCAATGCCAATGATCATTCTAATTGTTTCAATGCGAGCTACCAGTGAAAATACTTCATCATAGTCGATGCCATGACGTTGTACGTATCCTTTCGCTACTAAACGTGCCTTGTATTTGCTAATACTACCATCAGCGTTCCTTTTAATTTTAAACACCCATTTTAGTCCTATAGGTTTAAAACCTTATGGCAAGTCAACGAGGATCCATGTTTTATTTTTCTTTATCGAGCAAAGTTCATCCTCGCATGCTTTAACCTGGACCTTATGTTGTTTAGCTTCAGCAAAATCCCATGGTTCATTGTTGATTGCCATAAGTAACTTTTCTCCTTCAATGCCAGCTAGTAACACATAATCGTCAAGATAAGCGGGTTTAGTACTTATTCGACTAGACCTTCCAGTTTGCTGCTGGTTTTGAACTTTTTCTTCTTCTCCGTTGTTCTCTTCTGTCTCATTTTCTCTTTCATCATCGCTTTGCTCTGCTATATCCACTGTATCGGTTTCAAGGTTGTTGTCGGAGCTTAACGTTTTTGTTAATGGGCAAGTTCAATCGTGAACTCATCATCTTCAGCTTCGTATGTGTTGTCTTGATCCATTACAGTACCTCTGTTCCAGTTCCAACAACTTTCCTCCTCAAAGTGAACATCTCGTGAGACCACTATTTTGTTACTCGATGGGTCAAGAAGTCTATATGCTTTGCTTCCGGATTCAGTTCCCAAATGTATCATTACTCTGCTCCTATCATCCAGTTTCTTTCTTCCCACTGACTCTGTTTTTGCGTAGCAGACGCAACCAAAAATCTTGATATGTGACACATTTGGTTTTTTCTTCTTCAGTGCTTCATAGGGTCTCAAATTCCCCAAATATTTTGTTGCGGTTATGTTGATTAGATATGTTGCATGCCTAACAGCTTCTCCCCATAACTTGTTTGGTATATTCATATGTTTTAACATAGTCCGAGTCATCTCAAGCAGCGTGCGATTGCGTCGTTCGACCACACCATTCTGTTGTGGTGAATATGGAGAAGTTAAGTGTCGAGAATTCCGTGTGTGTCACAGTATTTGATAAACTCGTGTGACATAAATTCTCCACCTATGTCTGTCCGAAGGGTTTTCAAACTAGTTCAGGTCTCTTGCTCCGCAAGTTTTTGAAAATTCAAGAACTTACTAAAGGCCTCACTTTTCTTTGCAAGAAGCACAGTCCACATGTATCATGAGAAGTCATCGATCAACACAAATACATATCTTTTCTTTCCTGGTGTGGGAGGTGTTATGGGACCACAAAGGTCTCCAAGAATAAGCTCAAGTGGTTGTGAAGCTCGATAAGAGGTTGCCTGAGGGAATGGCTTTCGGATTTGTTTCCCATATAAGCATGAGACACACGTCTTTCTTTCAATCTCCATGTGTGGTAATCCAATGACTAGATCTTTGTTGATCATTATCTTCATAGTCTCGTGGTTGACATGTCCCATCCTAGCATGCCACATAGAACACTCAGACATAGACTTCAGTTGTAAGCACATCACCATATCAACTTTCAAATTGATCTTGTAAAGTCGGTTTTGTGCTCTTGTTGTCTTGATCATTAAGAATATTTTGCGGTCAAACAAAATCAACTGATTATCTTTCATTCTCAGTTCACATCCAGATTCAGTGGCTTGCCCCAAGCTCACAATATTACTACGTAATCCGGGTATATAGTATACGCCGCTTAATGTTTTCTTCTCTCCTCCCTTGAGAATGAATCTTATGGACCCTTTTCCTTTGATATCTATGCGGGAATCATCTCCAAATCGAACTTTACCAGTAATACCATCATCAAGTTCATAGAAAAACTTTCGATTTCCGCTCATATGATTGCTTGCTCCGTTGTCCAGGTACCACACATTCTCCATGTCTTGTTGGACATCAAAAGTGATAGGTTTTACTTTTCTTTCGTTCAGGTAAACAACTTTGTGCATCATCAGCTCGTCAGCACTCTGTGTGTCATCTTCCTTTTTTTTGCCGTTGTTATGTAGCTGAAGTATCCTTTCCGGACACTCACTTGCGTAATGACCCGTCTTCTCACAATTGAAACAAGTTATATGACTCTTGTCTATAGTTTGGTTGCTTTGATTCTGTTTCCAAGCTTCCTTTTGAGCGTAGAACCCGCTTTGTCTTCCACAGCATCTACCTCGTCTCCAACTTCCTCGTCCACCTCGCCCTTTCCCTCGATCTGTTGAGTTTTCATTGCCTGCAAACATGAGCTTATTGTTTGCATCTTACTGTTCCTCTTCTTCTTCTTTCACTCTCTCCTCATATGCTTTTATCCTTGAAATTTTTATCAAGAACAATGAGAGATTTGTGAAGAACAATGAGAAAAAGAGAGTGAGTCCGTGAGAGAGAGATAAAGTGTAGAAGGAGATTTTTTTATTTCCTTACTAATTTAGTTTGCATACAACCTAGTTATATAGACTAAAATATACAAGTAAAGACAATGAGAATAAGTATAAACAATGGTGGTCTGATCTATGGAAAGGGACAGCTCCAAACGGCTCCATCTCTTAAGTCACGCATGTGACTTTTATTATAAACAACTCCCACTTGCTTAAGCTTGTCTCCAACGACCATCTCCATATTTTAAACTTTAAATTGGCTCCTTGGACTAAGCATGACGAGTTTCATACGTCCCCTTGCTTCTAAGTTACTCTTAGGTCACAATGGGTTACTTGAATCACAATTCTGTATGGAATGCCTTGAGATTCAAGGTATGTCAAGATCAGATCATTCTTTTCTCAGATTAATACTCCCCTTCAAGCTTGAGCAAAGGGTTTGGTCAAGCTTGGAAACCATGAGAACTTCTCTCATTAAAAAAACTTGATATGCAAAACCCATTGGGACAAAAACATACCAAGGAAAAAGAGTAGAACTCCCATGGTTAAGGGGATCATGCTTGGGTGATATCATTGAGTCCGAGTCTTGGGTAAATGGACTCACACACCTTGGTGCTTGCTGCTTTGGTGAAGATGTCTGCTAGCTGATCTTCACTCTTGGTGTAGCATGGTAAGATGACTCCTTGAACTACCATCTGCCTCACTTTATGACAATCCACCTCAATGTGTTTAGTCCTCTCATGAAACACTGAATTTGAAGCTATGTGGATGGCTGCTTGATTATCACAATGCATTGTGATGGGAGCAGTGATCTCGATCTCCAAATCTTTAAGAAGGCTCTTGATCCACACAAACTCACTTGTAAGCTTCCTCATGCTTCTATATTCTACCTCAGCACTTGAACATGATACTACCTTTTGTTTCTTAGTCTTCCATGTAACCAAATTGCCTCCAATGAAGGTGCAATAGCCAGTAGTTGATTTCCTATCATTTCTATCTCCTGCCCAATCAGCATCACAATACCCAACTACTTCAGTGTTTCCATTGCATCCCATCCATATCCCTTGACCAGGCGCACCACACAGGTATTTGAGTATCCTCTCCACCATTCTCCAATGATGGACATTAGGCACTTGCATATGTTGGCTTACCTGGTTCACAGCAAAGCAAGTATCAGGTCTAGTAAAAGTTAAGTATATAAGCTTACCCACTGGTCTTCTGTATTGCTTTGGATCCTCAAATGGTGTGTCTTCATACTCCCCCTCACGCAAGATCTTATACCCATCCTCTAATGGTGCCTTGACTGGTTTCTCTCCAAGCATACCTGCTTCATTCAAGAGATCAAGTGTGTATTTTCTTTGGGACAAGAAGATCCCCTCTTTAGAGCGGCATACTTCAATTCCAAGAAAATACTTTAGTTCACCTAGATCCTTAATATGAAAAACAGACTTTAAATAGGCTTTAGCAGATTGTATACCCTCTTTGTCATTTCCTGTGATGATGATATCATCAACATACACAAGGATAACAACTATACCTCTTTGGCTGGAGAGAGTGAATAGAGTATGGTCTGCCTCAGATCTGCAAAATCCTTTTCCATTCAATGTAGCACTCAGTTTATGATACCAGGCTCTAGGTGATTGCTTTAAGCCATAGATAGCTTTCTTGAGTCTCCATACATTACCTGGTTTCACCATATGTTCAAGACCCGGAGGAGGTCTCATGTAGACTTCATCTTCTAGCTCTCCTTGGAGGAATGCATTCTTCACATCCATTTGCCATAAGTCCCACTCCAAGTTCACAGCAAGAGAGATGAGTATTCTGATGGTGTGAAGCTTTGCTACTGGAGCAAAGGTATCAAGATAATCTTCTCCATAGGTTTGTGTAAAGCCTCTTGCTACCAATCTGGTCTTCTTCCTTTCTGGTTTTCCATTTGCAAGGTATTTGATGGTGTAGAGCAATCTGCTTGTTACAACTTTCTTGTCTTTTGGAAGCTTAGTTTCAAACCATGTATCATTCTTGATCATAGCACCAATCTCATCACCAACTGATTCTTTCCACTCATCATCCTTCATTGCCTCTTCATAAGTCTTGGGAATGTATTCTTTATACACATTGCTCATGAAGACTTGATGATCATCTGGAAATTGCACAAGAGAGCACATAGCTTGAGCTGGATGTGCCACCTGATGGCCATAGTAATCTACTCTAGAGGACGCCCAATCCCAATCTGATGGGTCTTTTCTGATTCTAGTACTTCTTCTAAGTGCTTGAACTTGTACTTCTTCAGCTTCATTATTCTGCTCATGCTCTTTTTGTTCTTGTTCTTCTTCTTGTCCATGTTGATCATGAACTTCAGAACCTTCTTGATGCTCTTGATGCAAAGACTCTTCAGGTTCTGGTTGGTTTCCCCCCTCATGGTCAAGATGGACATTCTCTTGAGCTGGTTTAGTCACTTGCTTAGGTGGTTCTTGGTGTGCCTCCCTGGTTTTTGGTGTACTGATCCCCAAGTTTTCCAAAATGATCCTTAGGTTGGTTGCCCTATCCGAGGGTGTATGAGAAAGATCTCTAGGACTCTCCCAGCTCTTCTCATCATAATATCCCTTGGATTCAACAAATTTTACATCCCTTGACACCATAACCTTCTTTGAGTCTGGTGCATAGCACTTGTACCCCTTCTGGTTTGCAGAATACCCTATGAACATTGCCTTAGCACTCTTGGCCTCCAGCTTATTTCTTAGTTCACCTGGAATCAGAACAAAGCAACGGCACCCAAACACACGCAAATGATCAATGGAGGGTTTTGTCTTTGTGAGTACCTCAAATGAAGACTTATCATGAAGAATTTTGGTGGGAATTCGGTTGATAAGATAGCATGCTGAGACCACAGCATCACCCCAAAATCTCTTTGGTACATTGGTGTGGAACATCATGCTTCTTGCAACCTCCACTAAGTGTCTATTTTTCCTCTCAGCTACTCCATTTTGTTGTGGTGTGTATGGGCAACTAGTTTGATGAATGATTCCTTGTTTGCTTAGATGATTCTTGGATGCATGGCTTGTGTATTCTCCACCATTATCAGACCTAAAGATTTTAATCTTGGCATTGTAATGGTTAGTAACATAGCTCTGAAAGTTTATAAAAGCTTCTAGCACTCTATCTTTTGATTGAATCAAAGTTAGCAATGTATACTTAGATTTTTCATCTATAAATGTGACAAAATATTTGTGGTTTTCTCTAGACACACAAGGGGCAGTCCACAAATCATAATGAATAAGATCAAAGCAATGCTCATAAATAGTCATAGACTTAGGAAAAACAGATTTGCAATGTTTGCCAAGGATATAAGCCTCACAAGTATCATTTTTAAAAGAAAGATTAGGCAACATCAACCCTAATGCTCTAGAGTGAGGGTGACCTAATCTAGCATGCCACAATACATTGGAAGCTAAAGGAGAAACAGAAACTAAAGCCGTAGGAAAATCATATTGAAGCTTGGTGTTTTCAAGCAAATAGAGGTCTCCTTTGCTCACACATTTCCCTATCATCTTACTTGTCTCAATATCCTGAAAATGAACCTCATTAGGACTAAAAATAACCTGAAAATTAAGATCATTAGTAGCCTTTTTAACTGATAGCAAGTTAGATGTAAAAGTAGGCATGTAAAGAGCTTTAGATTCCTTATCAAATAGTTTCAAGTTTCCTATGCCTTCAATAGGTATCTTATCACCATTTGCTATCATAACATTTTCTATGGCAGGTTGAACATTATTAATCAGTTTAGCATCCCTAATCATGTGATGAGAGGCTCCTGAATCAATAATTAATGGCCTAATAGTTTCATATGCACGATGAAGAGATTTTAATACATTCTGCATATTACTACTAGGGTTACCAGAATTTGCATTGAGAGCTTTGATGAGAGCCTCAATGTCAGACTTACGGAGGTAAGCATCTCCTTGATTGGGCTGAGAAGAGGTACCAGCCATGTGTGCAGTAGAGCTCATGGCCTTTCCTTCTCCTTGCTGTTGCATTGGCTGCGCCACTTGATGAACAGCTTCATGGGCTCTTGCTTGATTGAACCTTGAGGGTGGTCTTAGATGTGGGTGAAGTATCCAGCACTGGTTCTTCATATGGCCAACCTTTTTGCAATGATCACACACCACTCCTTTCTTCTTATCGTCTGTCTTGAAGTGAGTTTTGTTTGCTGTGACCACTTCAGCTTTGTTGGCCAAGTTAAGGTCTCCTTTCCCTCCAAAGAGCACCACTGATCCTTGTTCCTTTTGTATCTGTGAGCATACTTCTTCTAGGTTTGGTAACTTCTCAGACCTCAAGATATGCTTTACAAGACCATTATAGGCTGGATTGAGAGTGAGAAGTAACCCAAACACTTTGTCTTGCTCACACCTTCATTGAGGATGGTTGGATCTGTTGTGCTTGGTCTTAGCATCTCCAGCTCTGCCCAAAGTGCTCTGAACTTCCCAAAATGGCTGGTAAAGTCCGCATCCTCTTGGTTCAGAGTGTTGATTGCTTTCTTCACTTCAAAGACCCTACTGAGGTTGGAGATGTTTCCATAAACCTTTTGTAAGGTGTCCCACAACTCCTTTGCTGTCTCACAGTAGGAGTAGGCCTCCATTATGGGGCCATCAAGAGAGCTTTGGATAATAGACAGCACCATGAGGTCCTCTTGACACCATTTGCCTTCATCTACCACCACAATCTCCTTGCCAACTTCTCCTTGGCTGGTCTGTTTTGGTGCTCCATTATCAGTGACATGAGCCCATAAACCTCTTCCACCAAGGGCATTCTTGGTCAGTCTTGACCATAGAAGGTAGTTCACTCCCTTAAGAGTGACTGGTATCACCACTGGTTTGTGTTTCTCCATTTCTAAGTTCATTGTCCAGCGGGTAAAAGAGTGTATCACCGGTGAGTTCTTGAGCTTTGGTGGCTGAGCAAGTGAGGAACAGAGTGTATACTGCTTCCTTTCAAAGAACTGAACAGAAGAGAGTGAGCAAAGCCTGGAATTGCTTCAAGAACTTGTAAGAAAGAAACAATATCCACTGGATAAAGAGGTGTTCTTAAAAAAACCAGAAAGAGTTTCAAAGAGAATTAAGAGAATGAAGAGAGTATTGAGTTTTTGCGGAAGTGAAAAGAGTATTGTAGCTTGTTAAGCTCTGATACCATGAAAGTTTTATCAAGAACAATGAGAGATTTGTGAAGAACAATGAGAAAAAGAGAGTGAGTCCGTGAGAGAGAGATAAAGTGTAGAAGGAGATTTTTTTTATTTCCTTACTAATTTAGTTTGCATACAACCTAGTTATATAGACTAAAATATACAAGTAAAGACAATGAGAATAAGTATAAACAATGGTGGTCTGATCTATGGAAAGGGACAGCTCCCAAACGGCTCCATCTCTTAAGTCACGCATGTGACTTTTATTATAAACAACTCCCACTTGCTTAAGCTTGTCTCCAACGGCCATCTCTATATTTTAAACTTTAAATTGGCTCCTTGGACTAAGCATGACGAGTTCCATACGTCCCCTTGCTTCTAAGTTACTCTTAGGTCACAATGGGTTACTTGAATCACAATTCTGTATGGAATGCCTTGAGATTCAAGGTATGTCAAGATCAGATCATTCTTTTCTCAGATTAATAATCCTCCCTACTATATCTTCAAATCTCGTTGTATTGAGATCTAATACTTGCTCAAGAGATGCTACCATATGAATGAACTTCTTTTTAGGTAGACTTTTCAAGAACTTCTTAACAAGTTTGGATTCTTCTATAATTTCACCAAGAGAAGCTGTTTTTGAAGATATCTCAGTTAACTTCCCAACAAAGGTATCAACATTATCGTCTTCCTTCATCTTTAGTTTGTCAAAATCAGACATCAACGTCTGAAGTCGAGCTTCACATACCCTTTCAGCACCAACATGGCGTGATTTGATGGCTTCCCACACGTCTTTTGATGTGTCCAAGTTTCCAATTTGCAAGGTTAGGGCTTCGGGTATAGATCCAAAAATTAGTGCGATGGCCATGTTGTTCTTGTCTTCATGTTTAGTCCCTGGCTCAATTGTCTCCCAAACTTTATTAACCTTAAGAGCAATTCTCATCCTCATAGCCCAAACAGTGTAATTGGAATCATTCAGCATTGGGAATTTTATGAACGAGGGTACAGTCTCCTTGTTTTCAATTGTTGTTTCTTCCTTCACGTCAGCCATATTTGTTTAGTTGGATCTTGGTTAGAGGCTCTGATACCACTTATTAGAATTAAGAACAAGATTCCTCAAACTTTCACTTTCAATTGCTTTAGAAAAAATAACTCTCAAAAACTAAAGCTTAATCACTCACACAATCCATGAGTTGATTCAATCATAACCTTTCATATATATAAGACTAGAAATTTCCTAATCCTATATGTAATCACTTTCAATATTTCCTTTTTCTTTTATAACATATATCCTAATGAGATTAGGATAACTTGCGAGTTAAGCTATCTTTCAAGCTTAACCTAACACGGGTCTGACTTTCTAGTTTGTTTTTTTTCAGAGTTTTTAGAAGGTTGAAACCCCTTAGGGCTCGCAAGGAGCTTGGATTCACATCTGAGTTTGTTGTTGTTAGCGATTAGAGTTTTTGATCGTGAGGTTTGGTTTTGAAAATTGTTCTTGAGATAAATGATAATGGTGGTGTGTGTGCTGTGAGCACAAGAGAGATGTCATCCTCTTCTTCTTCTTCTAATGTTTTATTCTTTTTTCACTTGTGCTCCTTGATTATTTACCTTATAATTAATACATGTAGATAAGGTGTCATGCATATTTGTTTCAATCTTTGAGGGTCTCTACACATTTCCTACTATTTATCCTTGACTTCAATTCACTTGCATATTATAAAGAGTCAACAGAATCTTGAAAACAAATCGACAAGTCTTTTGACAATTGTTATTAATATTTTTTGCTTCACTTTAAATACAATATTTTTAATCAGATCTACGAACCATTTGATCTTGGTAGCTTAACGTACGATTCCCCCACCTGCAAGGTAATAACACACAAACAAAGAGCAAAGTAGAAACTTAACTTCCGGCCCAAGAAAGACATTGCAAATCCATTTCCTGATACTCAAGCACGTACCCTACTAGGAGACAAATAGTAACAACGATCATTGCTGACCGGCGAGATATATATATATATATATAATATATATATATATATATATATATTGTCGCAAAAGGAGTAAGAACATACTCGTCGAGCCTAGAGTTGATATCAAGTGAGAATATCTCGGAGACTGGTGTCATTGCGTCTTTGGCATTCTTATGAGACATGTCCAAAGCTCCTGATATGATTGTTGTCTCATCATGAGTCAGTTCCCCGCCTTTTCCTGCCTAGTTATCAGATAAAAGGACACCGAGAAAGACATAGGTTTAGCTTACATATTGACAAAACAATTAAAGAAACGTCAAACCTCGTTTCCATGCATAAACACAAATTATTTGAGCTCTGTTCGTCTGAAAAGTGTAGAATGTCTTCTTCCAAGCAACAAATCGAGTAGCTAAAGCATTGAAGAATGAAAACTTTCAAGCATTGTTTTAACTTAAAAATCTATTGGTTTTACGCTGATTGAGTTACCTTGCTGATTGGATAAGCTAACGGAAAGAAGAGTATGACAATAAACCTAACCAAAATCGATAGCTTTGCTCCGATGCTCAGACCATACCGAGAGCATACAGCTTGAGGTATAATCTACAACAACGAAAAAGAACAGTCAGGACCGGTTCTAGGCACACCTAGTGAAACATGGCCATTGGCCCCTCAAATCAAAAAGGTTCTTAAATTACTAAAAACATTTGGGAAAAGTGTCATTTAAATCTTCAACTTTCAAATTTGGCTGAAATAAAGCACCAATTTATAGTTGAACCGTAAAAACTCTCAACTTTTATTGACGAACCATTCTAGTCTTAAACTTTCATTGACCATATCATTTAGTCATAGACTTAATCAACAGTTATAGTTGACCAACAGTAGACCTTAATTAAATGGCTTTGAACGTTGACGTTTTTTTTTGTTACAAATATAAATCAATACTTTTTCGAAAGTATTGGATTTTAAATTATAAATATATATTTTTAATAATTATAACACTTATATAGTCCTAATTAGATTATGTTTCATAACTTTATTGTCAAAATTTGTTTGTGAAATCTACTTTATTAAAATAGAAGTACCAATTAAGACTAGCCCTTAAACTTGCAAAATATTTACAACTCAATGCCATTGAAAATTAAACAAACCTATTTTTAAGTAATGTTTGTCTTTTCCAAGTATTAAATAATTTCCTAAAATAATTACAACTAATAAAGATTACCTAAACCTATCTCTAAACATGTTTTTTGTTTAGTGTTCTCCTGTTATTGAAGATGAACACTAATTATTTAGAGCAAAAAGGTTTCTTCATTGTGTTATATATTGACCCGGACTTGGAACTGAATGGATTTTGTTTTTTGTCTTTATAATATGACTCGGAAGCTAAATTATATATTGCTAGATACATTGTTGTTATATTATATATTGTAAAGATTAATTTAGCCTCCTATATGTACGGTTTATAAATGTTAATATTGTCATTATGAAGTTTAGTGGTGGATGAATGGTTAGTAGATTAATAAACCACAAATATCTATTTAACGAGAATATATAAATAAGATTTCCAACGTGAATATTTTGTAAATTTGACTAACTATAATATTTTTTACATTTGATGCAAACTATTTCTGAAAAAATAAAATTTCTATTCTATTGCCATAATTTTAGGCAGACATATTAATTATAGCGTATTAAACTTTCTAATAATACTTTGGATACTCACAATTTCTTAGTTCCACAAAATATTCCTAAAACTAATAAACCTTCTAAGATATGTAACTGACAATTTGCCTTAATTTTAGCTACTACATAAACTGAAAAGATTTCAGTATTTTAGTTCATGTCCATTTTATTAACTATCCATATATATTAATGTGTTTAAATCTAGAATATAGTCGTAAAATTTGAAATATCTATCTTATTAATTTTTTTACAAGAAAAGTTTAAGAATCTATATTTACATTTTTATAAGCTATTTTCTTTATAAATTAAATAACAACATCAAATTCACTTGGATAATTCGTAATACCAAATGCTGAAATATTAGTGCAAATTATTAATTAATAAATAAATAAAATTTCAACCTAATTAATTAATTACATATTGCTAATATTTTGTTTTATTGTTTAATTATACATGTGAGTCCCAAATTTCGTACTGATACAAAAACATATTCAAAAATAAATTCTTATTAATATATTCTCTAAACTTAAACTCCAGTTACTCCACCGCAAAACTAATAGAATCAATATATTATTCGGAATATATGATAAAAAGTCAAATTCGAAATACGAAGTTAAATTATTGTATTTACATTATACAATATGTTTTGTATATATGATAATATGCAATTATTTATATTGTTATACATCTAAAATATATCACGTAACATGAAAAACAAATATAAAATTATAAAAAATTAAAAACAAAAACCCGCGGGGATGCGCGGATCAAGCTCTAGTATATATTAATATATATTTTGATTCTCGAACGAATAAAATTAAAGGTAGATGGATTCTTCATGATTCCATTGATTTAGCAATTGGATCTCAACAGCAATTGGATCTTAACAATTTTCGGTGAAACTTCATTTTCATTAAACGCATAAAGAATTTTATAACACATTTAAAAAGATCATATAAATTTTTTTCAAGTTTCTATTAGAAACATAAAGAATCATGAAGAATCCATCAACCGATAACTTTTTTTTGTTTGAGAATCAAAAGTTGCACCAACAATTTACTAACAATTTTTTTTACAATAGAATTATAAAACATAATCCAACTATTTTTTATATAAGTAGTTACGAAAATTGATCTTAAATAATTATAAAATTTCATAATCATTTTATAATTAATTACTCAACCAATAATATGTTAACTATTTATTTTGTAATAATTTTTTCGATGAAAATGAAAAACTTTAATATTTTGGTTTGAAGAATTTGTTAGTTATAGTGTTATTTATGTGTTACAGTTATTGAGATATTTTAAAAAATTTCAAAATCCATAATTTTGGAAAAAAATGATGGTTTATATATATATGTGCCTAAAAGCCATCAACTTAAAAAACCATTTTAGACATAGTGTTTGTCAACTATAACGAACTAACGATATGACTAAAATGGTACGATCAACAAATGTTTAGAGTTTTTTTGTTCAATGAAAAACTGATGTTTTATTTCAACCAAATTTGAAAGTCGATGATTTACATGATATTTTTTTATTAAAAATTTCTATTAAATGATTATAACTTCCAAAAATCTCAAGGCCAGTCCGGCAAACAATAAGAGTTTTGGGCAACCTTAAAAGAATCAGATCAGCACAGAAAACTAGTCAAACTCCACTCACCTCGCCAAATGCAAGTATGAGAGTCACTGATATCAGAACAGAACGCCAAGCTGGAAGCAAGGAATCGACAAAGACTGGTAGGGCCTTTTGGATTTTAACATATTTTTTTTTTCAAGGACCTTTTGGATTTTAACATTATAAACACAGTCAGTAAACATTAAATCAGAAGTTTAGAAAACTGAACTAAGATATATATAAAGATATATACATGAGCATGATACCTCCATCGCCAAAGCATTTCCTATGAGGAGTGTACACAGCGGAAGATGCTGGTTTTTAACGAGTGGCAGGATCTTTTCTGGCCATTTTGTTGCAATATTTGTCTTAAATGGTGTTAGTTTGAATTATGAAGTGAAAAATATATGATTAGGGTCAATGGGTTCATGACACTGACCAGCGTTTTTGCGGTCGTTGGGTTCACCAGCCTTTACTATGACCTCGAGCTCGACTAGACTAAGGGACATGAGACCAAGGGTCAGTCCTGACATTAAGCCTGCGAAAGCAACTAGAGCAAAACATGCAGTTAAGTAAAACCAGAACATAGGCTCACAGCAAGGCACATCATTTGCTGCCATTTTTGTAAGTACTTTAGAGGGTAAAGAGTATTAATGAACGTTGAGAGTGAGGGAGAATGAGTTTAGGTATCATAGGAACTTAAATAGTAGATAGGGTGACATATTAATACCAACTGCTACACCAGGAAGAGAGAATTCCAAGAACCACCATCCAAAATTGTATATTAAAAAAGTTATCTCGTTCTGCGATCAGCTATTACATAAGGTAGAAAAAGTGAAAACAAACCCTTTTATCGCTAATTATTGTCAATTTACCATGCTCCAGCAGGGACCTGATATCACAAAGTTTTATAAAGCTATGTTGACGAGACAGCAAGTACACAACTTGGTAGAACAAGGACATGCGTCACATTCACTTAGTCACTATTGTAAATCAATTGTGTGGTGCAATAACAAAAGGTGTGAGAAGAAACATGAAACAACTCGCATTGTCAATTTTATATGAAAATATATTTAAATGATTTCTGGTTTAAATGATTCTAGGAACTTCATAATCAAATACTTGAAACAAGAGAGTAAGTTCCAAATGAGCAGGTGTAGATGTATTAAAACCTTGGTGATACAAACAATATAGTGACCGATTCACTAAAGAAACTAAACAAATCAAGGGACGACTATAACATAATAATATCTGTAAGGGCCAGATATAAGAAATGGCCACCAAAATGAGGCATTTATGGAGGCCATTAATCAAAGATATATCTGAGAGGCTATAAAATAGTTCAAATGAACGAAACTTAAGAGCTGCTCTTTTGAAAAATTGGCCAACACCATCAATAAATGCAAGCCACAACGTTGCTTACTCAACATAGGTAAGCACATAGGGGTATATGATTGTCGGCTGAATCATTCTTATTAGACATAAGAGTTACAATATATATAGAGATTACAAAAGTGATTAGGTTAGAGCTAATGGCAAATATACCCTTAATTATACTCTTAATTACATATCTCCTATACACCCCCTCAAGATGGAGGGACTTGAGTAACTCCAATCTTGTTCATGATCTCTGTAAACCGGATGCGTGTAAGTGGTTTCGTTAGTGCATCAGCCAGCTGATCTCTTG